>PVJO010004099.1:0-112576 GCA_004026905.1 Hystrix cristata
GGTATGTTGTATTGTCATTATCATTTAACTGTATAAATTGCTTAATTTCTTCTTTAATCTCTTCTGTGACCCAGCTGTTATTCAGGAGGATATTACTTAGTTTCCATGTGTTTATGTGACTTTTTTGGTTTTTGTTGCCATTGAATTCTAGTTTCATTGCACTATGATCCGATAGTATGCATGGGATAATTTCAATTCCCTTACATTTACTTAAGTATTCTTTATGGGCTATTATGTAGTCTATTTTGGAAAACGACCCATGTGCAGCTGAAAAGAATGTGTATTCTGCTGTTGTGGGGTGGAACACTCTGTAGACATCTGCTAAGTCCATTTGTTCACAGAGTTGATTGCAGATACACAATTCTTAACTATCCTATTAGGTCTCTAATGTTTTCAAGTATGCTGAAAATACATACACTCCATCTAGTTTTTCTGTTTCCTCTAGGTCCTCAGAGGCCTAGAACATGAAGGTTGGACTCACTAAGGTAGCCCATTTCCAGCTGCTAACATCTAAACTATACTGCTCAAGTTCCTCGTAGGGCGCCTTGTGCTAGGTGGGTAGGAGCAAATAGTTTATTGCATGGAATTTAGTATACAAATGCCAGCCATGTTTGTGCCTATTTTCTTTTTTTATCCTGGATGTATCAGGCAAAGGCCCTTCTTTAATGCTCCCTCTTCTTTATATGCCTTCTTACCCCTTACTCTCCTATCTTTTCATGCAGAACATCTGTGTGTTTTTGTTAGCCCTCTGTCAACCAAGGGTGAGACTGGCTTAGAAAAACTAAATGCTTTGGGTACAGTAGCTAGGGGGCAGTAAATATAGTGGTTAAGGACGTGCCCACCTATTTAAACCCTGCCTTCTTTTGTTCCTATACTACTTATCATGTATAATATATCTATTGTGTCAGGTGATATCTGTTGACCCACAACCTGGTCCTGGCTTCCATAATTTCCCCAGTACTGCTGAGGCTGTGAGGCTGTGGACTGCACAATAGTTTTCCTTATCCACGGTTCACTTTCTGCAGTTTCAGTTACCTGAGGCCAACCACAGTCCGAAAAATATTAAATGACAAATTCCAGAAATAAGCAATTCATAAGTTTTAAATTATGCACCATTCCAAGTAGTGTGATGCAGTCATATATGGTCCTGCTCTGTCAGCCGAGAGGGGTGACTCCTCCCTCTGCCCAGTGTATCTGTGCTGCTCATGCTACCCACCCCTCAGTTGCTAGTAACTCTCTCAGTTGTGATAGACACTGTCATGGTATTGCAACATTTGTGTTTGAGTAACCCATAGTTTACTTGATGACGGCCCCAAAGTGCAAGAGTAGTGATGTTGGCAGTTCAGATACGACAAAGAGAAGTCATAAAGTTTTCCTTTAAGTGAAAGGGTGAAAGCTCTTGCTGATAAGGAAAGAGACTTAGTGTGGAAAGACACTAAGTCATGATGGTTGGCATTATCTGCAGTTTCGAACTTCCACCAGTGGTCTTAGAACACGCCCCGGAGGGATAATGGGGGCTCACTGCACATCCTGCACTCCTTTGGCCGCTTTAGTCTAGTTAGTGTCCATCGCGGGAACTGGTCAGACATGAGATCTGAAGACAAGACCAACAGCAACAGCAGGGCGACTCTGCTCATTAACTTCTGCTAATGACCCCGTTCATGAGAGCCAGAGCCTCCAGCTCTGTGCAGACTCATGAGCCCCTGACAAGGAGCGGGGGTCGCTTTCTGATTTCCGGAGATGACGCTTCTGGCAGTGCTAGCAGGCGGTGTCTCCGGTGGGTCTGGCAGCAGTGGCAGTACCTCCAGCAGTTCAGTGGCAGTGTGGTGGGCACTGACTCGGAGGTGTTAGCAGCTTCCTGATTTCTGGCTTATACATTCCACTTTTCATCCCCTAAATCACAAATGATGATAATTTCCTGATTCGTAAGTTATCCATTGCCAGAATAGTGTGTAAGCAAAGAACATAAAACATTAGCAGTATACAAAAATACAAGAATTTATTGCCTGTCTATCTGGGGCCTGCTAGTAGTGGGCTAAGTGACTGTGCAGTCTGCAGGTTAGCGATAGTTGTTATCTAGCTGGCCTTGACAGGAAACACACTCTGGGACTCGGGCTTCTTGCGCTCCTGGAGACGGCTGCCAGGTGAGCCAGCACAAGCAGGAACTTGTAGGGCCTCACAGGCCTGGCCTCACCATCTGCTTGTCACTGCTTCTAGCCCACAAGTTACCTGCGTAGGGGAACATACTCCACTTCTGTGGGAGGAGCTACCACATGCTGCAATATCTGATATCTTGAAGAGTTCAGGACTGGAGCCATAAATGTTTTCAATCTGCAGCACCAAAGAACATGCTTTTCCCTCTTTGTTCTTTCAGCTCTTCTGGCTGCTTTTCTCCAGCTCTCGGCATCAGACATCTCTTTGCTGCTGTAGACATCTATAGTGGCTTCTCTTTCCCTGATTGGAAGCACTTGCACATCAGACCTATTTCTTGTATCCATCGCCTCTTGCTTAGCAATGTAGAGCAACACAGATTTATTATCTTACTGTTTTGTGTGTCTGAAGTCTGGTGGGTTCAGCTGCTTTCTCTGGTGAGAGTTCCCAAAGCCAAAGTCAATGTGTTGTCAGAGCTGCCTTCATCTCTGTAGATTCTAAAGAAGAATCTGTCTTCTCACTTGTACACGTTGCTGGAAGAATTCAGTTCCTTGTGGTTACAGGACTGAGGTCCCTTGCTGGGAGGTTATGTGTTGCTTTTAACAGTGAAGTAGGACTCAGTGGCCTTCAAACTAAATGTTGTTGAGAAGGAAAAATTCACAGTTTATTAAAGTCTATTAAGAGCAAACCCTGACTTATGGGAACACAGGCTTTCCCTCCTAGGGTGGAGAGGGCCCTTTCTCCACCATTACGGCTGAGCTGTGGGGCTTAGCATCTTTGGGAGGAAAGAGAATTAAAAGCAGGGGAAGTCCACACAAGACAAGTAGAAAGTTTGCCCTTTGACTTTGATGGAGTGACAAAGGAGGGAGAAACAAGAAGGGGGTGAAGAGGTGGTGTGTGAGAAACTGCCCAGCTAATGAAGGTAGATGGAGACAGGAAGAACTCAACAGCATGTTGCTTTGCTCATATTTTGGTTGACGCCACCAAGTCTTTAGGACAGAGCTGTCCCATGAGAACTGAATGTGAACCCTGTGTAATTCTAAGTTTTCTAGCAGCTGCATTTTTAAAGTAAAAAGAACAGGTGATGCTGCACAGCAAGAAAGTTTGGGGAAAGAAATTATTTCACTTTTCCAGTTTCTAAAGTAGAGCTTGGCAAAACAAGAGAGGATCAGAAATGAGCTGCCCCACCAGTTACATCTAAAACCACCAGCTCCCACACCAGGGAAGCAAACACTGACCAGATCCTTTCATTGTTTCCTTTTGTGGCATTTACATTTGCATTAGATTAGCTGGTTTCAAGGGTTCAGGATACAGACACACCCTCAGGTTGCTTCCACTAACCAGGGGTAATTATAAGCTGACACAGGGAAAGAAGGGAGGAAGGGAGTTGTCTTGGGTAATACAGCCAGCTTCTGTAGAAGCTGGGATGTGTCCAGGATGCAGCTGTGGGCCAGTGACTCCAGGAGCAGCAGCCCTGGTGATGACATGGAAGACCACTCTGGTCTGGGCTCACCGTGATGGGACACGTGCCTTCCTTCTGTGCACTCACTACTCCTGCTTTTACCAACACACCTTCTTGTGTCTTGCTGCAAATGTCCCAACCTCGCTGGACAGGCTTCACCGTTGGCAGAGGACCCTACACAGGACAGAGCTCTGGTGAAGGGCGCCAGCGCGGGCTGGTCTCTCAGGGTTCCCCGCTCCTCGCATGGCCTGTCTGGGGGCAGCGGGCGAGGGTGGAGCAGCTCCCCAAGGCTTTCCAGGAGGTGGCCAAATGGCAGCTAGTCCTGGACCCCTGTCGGGTTCTAGGCTGTCTGCTCAGCCTCGTCAATCTGAACAGGTCTTCTATCTATAGTTGCTTTATTATTTATAGTTATCTACCTTTCTATCTTCATTCGTTCGAGGATAAAGCCTAAAAGCTTTATGCTTTCACTGTTTTAGGTGCCAAAAACAAACAAACAAAGAACGGCACAAATACAAGTAAACAAAAAAAGCTGACAAAAAGAAAGAAGAGCTTTTAATTTCAATAATATATTTTATTCAGCTCAATATATCCAAAATATTATTTCAGCATGTAATCCACTAAAAAACTTAATGAGATACTTTATATTCTTCTTTAAAACTTGGTTTTTTGAAATCTGACATGTATTTAATAACAGCACATCTCAATTCAGAGTAAACTCTTTCAAGTACATATGGAAACATCTAGAACTCCTGAGTGCTATATGTAAACTATGCCTTGAATGGTGCAATTTCAAGGGAAACCTCATAGGAGGCCACATCTAATCCAAGTTAGTTGTAGCCAGCAAGAGCAGAGAGGTAGCGAAGTTCCCAATCCCCATTGCTCTCACAGGGGTGCAGAGGTTCGAAGTTTCCCTGTACTTCATTGAGGGGAGAGGAGGAGATGAGACTTTTACAGCCGAGTCACAGACTCAGGATAAAGCCAACCTGTGTATGTGGACTTCATGGTTGAGTGTAAACATTGGGGATCATAGAATACAGCGACAGATGCCAGCACAGTATCACAAAGGGCCTGACCCCTCGGTGGCCACCAGTCCAAGAGCTGCACAAGGCCACCGACACGCATCAGGACCCAGTGAAGGTCCAGGGCGGGTCCCCTGTGTGAGTACAAACACAGCCTCAAGGTCAGGATGCTCCCCTCCTCTCCCTAATTCCAGCCTGTTGGGAAGGTGTGCTCGGGCATGCAGATTTGGGCTGCAGATCCAGCCTCGGGCTCACTTTGTTACAGTTTTTTCTTGGTTATAGGGTAAACATGCCAATGTGACCCTACCCCGAGCAGAAGCCTGCACAGACCCTGGAAGTGGCTGAAGAAGTTGGAGAAAAAAGGGTTCAGTGTCCTGGGCATCCTGAAGGTGTTATGGAAATGGAGGTACAGACTCCAGTGAGCACACCTACTTGGCTTCCTGGCCCTTGGTACAGGTAAGGCCAGCACAAACTGCTTTGGGCTGGGTCCCCGCTTGCTCAAGTCGAAGGGCTCAAGTGCAAGGACTCGAGCCCCTTTTCCTGCCATGGCATTGAGGGCAGTTAGGCCGTGACCCTCCCCCAAAGTCTAAAACGTATCACTTGGAAGAGGGCCAGAGGTGGGAAGGAAACATCTCGAAGGTTAAGCATGTGCTCTAAAGATGTGGAATCATAAGAGAAAGAGAGTGTAAATGGAAAGGGATTCTGGTAATATATCAAGTTCAAAGTCAGTTTGGTTTTTTTCCGTATTCAATGGCTGAAAGCATGGAGATGGGTAGGCAAATAAAATCCAACATGAAAGCAACATTCCCTGCATATTTGAGTATATTGTGTATATTGGAGGGGGGCTCCCATTAAATATACAAAAACAAATTGGGTAAGAATTCAATAAAATGAACTACTGCTGCTTCTACTGATGCTGATGATGGTGACAACTATTGCAAACCAATGCTGACACTATTTGGAGTTAGCACAGACTCCACAAGTTTAACGTCCTAGACCCAAAAAGGCTCCACTAATTTCAGGCATCAGCCACTGAGTTCCAGGGCTCCCAGGCTCCTTGCATTTCTGACCCATGGGCTAAAAATCGGTAAGTTCTACCACTGCCTCAGGTTAGGTCGTTCACTGTGGTGATTCACAGAACTCAAGAGAGTACCATAGGTGTGACTAGTTTTGTTAGAAAGGGTATAAACCAGGACCAGCCAAACAAAGAGACTCACAGGGGAAGGTCTGAAAGGGCCTCCCAGCGAACTTCCATGTCCTCAGGATCCGTCACCCTCTTGGCACAATCATGTATGTCCAGACAGGAAGCTCAATCAAGCCCTTATGTCCAGAGTTGTTGGTTTTTATCACACAGACACAATCGACTGAATTACTGACCATGCAGCTGAGCTCCAACTTCAGCTCCCCTCCACTGCCTTCCCCAGACATCTCAACTGTCTAATCACAGGATTAGACTTTCTGGCACAGCTGGTCCCCAGTCTGAATCATCTCATGACCATAAACTCAGGTATGGCCCGAGATGCCCACCAGGAATAGAGACATTCCTGTCACTAGGGAAATCCTGTGTGTTTAGAAGTTACCTCCCAGGCACTGCAGACAAAGGTCAAATGTGTTCCTTACTAAATGATGATGACAGTGATACAATTTCTAGTGTATACCACTTCTCCCACTTCAGAAATAAAATGATCTCAGTTAAATAGTTATCTTTTGAGAAAATACCTAAGAGTAACCCTTCCAGGGAAATATGAAGCACAAGTGTGGATGTGCACTTCACGTCCAGAGTTGGTATTCATTCTCCTCACAGCTCAGCTTCACCTAGGTTGCTTCGTCCTCCTCAGTACATACTTCAAAATCTCACCGAGCTGTTAATTTCTTTTTCTGTCTTGTGGACATTGCTGTTGTTAACCAGTCCCTGGGCATTTTCCAATTGAAAATGGAGTTGTTGGCTTTTCCTTGACTTCTGTTTACAGTCCAGTGGATTAAAAGATGAGTCAAATAATTACCATCTTTCATACTGATTGAATACAGGCGGAGGATTGAAAGCAGGAGAATGTCATGTAATTCATTTAAGTCCACTGGGATCAATGGAGGGAAAGAAACCTGAAAAGAGGAAAGATACAGAGACGAGAGAGCGGAAGATATAATGTCCAAATAGGAGCTGTGTTAATGAGACTGTGTCACCTCGGAGCCAATGAGAAGTCAGCAAATGGGATGCACCTGTTCCCTGGGAGCCTCACAAAGCAAAATCAAGCACCAGAGCCCAGAATGGAAATAAGGAAACCAAATCAGATTCCTCAGATACACTTCGGCAAAGAACGCCTAGCTCCCCAAACAACAGATGCTGTTCAGATGGGGTGCACCTCAGATTCCCCCACACTTTTGTATCTTTGGATTCAGGGAATGTGGGAACCTAATTCTTTGGTCACTCTTAGAGTAACTGCTTTTCACCACAACTCTCACTCCTCCATTTAAATTAAGTCAGATTGCTTTGGCTACAATGCATGGCTGAAGTTAGAGCAGCTCACATCTCTGGAGGCTGTTTTGCAAGAAGATAATTTCAACTTACATGATGACTCCACCAGGATTTTGGAGTGTGAGGGGAAGTCTGGTAGAGCCTTTATCCAGCTGTTGTTCAAGTGGGCCCTAGGGCTCTTGGAACAAAGCAGGGTTGGGACATGCTTGGCTGGCATTTCTCATGCTCCAGGTTAACAACCTAACTTGACCCCCAGTACACAGTGTAAATATTTACTGAGATCTGCCATCTGATAAGGGCAGCTGGTGAAGAAGAGATCTCTAATTGAGGCTGTTAGCATGTTCATTCAGAACTCCACCTTCTCCCAAAATATGTTTGTGTTAGTCTTCCATTAGTAGCAGAGAAAAACATTTTAGAAGCCTCAGTGGCCTGGGTGGTGGTCTCACGATCCACGCATCTCCAGTGTAGAATTGCTGACCCCGAGGCCATGTGCAGACATGCAGGGAAAGGTTATTCCAGAAATTTTCCATTTCTGTCTCTGTAGGGTGGTGTTTCAGGGGCAGGTTTATGCTTTCTGAGCTGCAGCTCATCAAGACAGAAGCCAGCAGTGACTTCAGGAGAGAAGAAGCTGAAACGTAATGGAAGGCAGTGGCCAAAACCAGAGCGCAGGCTGATGGCCGTCTTCCCACCCAGGATGTAACCTCTTTCACGCCAACTGAACTGGGAGCTTTTGTTAAGAGCTCTGGAACCGAGCAGACTTTCCTTTCCCCGCCACTCTCCGTCTCCACGCCTCTACCTTGCAAAGAAGTGCTACTGCTTGCAAACCCTCAGATCTTGGTCCCCCAGAAGGCTTCAGAATTACTTCTGGGGGACGTATGCTGTTCCTTGGCTTTTCAAATTGCTGCTTGTTCACAAAGATCAGTGCTGTGAGGTAACAAAAAATAAGTGATGCTGGTAGACGGGCATGAGACTCTACTGCTACTCCCGTCGGGTTCCCAGAAGCACATTTGAAAGCAAGTGCTGGAAAGGGTGGGAAAGATGTTTTTTGTGTCCTTAAGAGTTCCCTGGATAGAAGCCTCAAGCCCAGCCTCGTATCTACCCCAGAAAAAGATGTGGGGAAGTGGCCTGACATCTGTGGCCCCCTCTCCTTTCCTGCCTTTTCCTTTTCCCGATTTCCAAAAATTATGCCACCAGGGAATCACGTGGTGTAATTGGTGGTGATTGTTATATCATCCATCCCAGAGGTGACTGGGAGCAATCTTTTAACTTACAGAAGTACTTCTATCCTGTGCATTTTTAGTGTCACTAGAAGATGTGGCTGTATTTTCAGGCCAGCTGTGGGAAATGGGGATATTTAACCATTTTTTCATTCAACAAATAATTACTGAGTATCTGATTTACTGTGGACCCAAATAGAGGTAATAACCCTTTCAGCCATTCAACATTAGTCCTACCAAAGCTAGTTTCCTCTTCAGTCACCCCAAGCAATATTCATCTCATGGGTAATGATTTTCTTTCAGAGTCAAAATGTCGTATTTTTAATAAGAAAAGCACTAAGATATTAAGAAACATTTGCATCTTCTTGGGTTGAGTTATATTACAGGTGTCCCAGTTCTAACCCAGGATGGCTACACCTGAGTCATGAGATGTTGGCTTCAAATTAAAATTTTCAGATCTCTCTCCTAAGTTCAATACACACATCTCCATCTCACTTTAGTCAGCTCTCTCGGGGTCCTCCATGCACCTAAATACTCTGTGTTCAAACTCACTCTCTTACTTAGAAACCTGCTTTTCTTTCCCTGGGTTTCCTGTCTCACCACCTACCTAGTTATTCAAGCCAGCAACCTGGGCATCAATCCTGAAGGCTCTTTCTTACAGTATTGAGCCAATCACCAAATCTGACTATTCTACCATATAAATAACAAAGCTTTTTTGTATGTTTGGTTCAAAATTGGTCAAAGGCATGCTTTATTTCAAGAATAAAGAAATCGGGAAGTTCCTACTGCTTAGTTCTTCAAAGAGAAACTAGACTAAGCAGTCAGATGCTTTTTGTTTAGCACAATCCTCTGAATGGTGGATTACTTAATATAATTACTGAGTTCACCTACAATTTACCCAAATACATTTACTTGCCCATAACAAACACATTTATGACCTAAGTAAACAATTTCTTAAAAGAATGTTTTTTCTATCTTCTGCGATTATTACAAACCTTTAATGTTTATATTTTTAAGAAATTAAAGTCTTACAAACACTTGGTATCTTGGTGAACCTCTTGCTCTTTCTCACTGAAAGTCCTATAGGGAGGAAGTGGAGTCATAATTTATGATTTAGAGCATGTAACATTTTAATTTTACTTGAGAACTTTGTCCAACCTGAATAATTCTTTTCATTATACTCCTGTTAATCATAGTATGCAAATACTCTATAAACATCTTTCTTATTTTGCTGAGAAAGGAGATAAATAACATAGCACTTAATTTCTTAAAGTATGTGTACCAACAATGTTTTTTTAAATAGGGATTTTCATCAAATGTCATATTGAACTGTCTTAGTTACTTTTCTCATTGCTGGGATGAAATACCTGACACCTAAATTTAAAGGAGGAAAGGTTTATTTTGGTTCACAGTTTGTAGAGGTTTCAGTCCAAAATTGGCTGGCTCCAAGGCAGAGTGCCATGGCAGAGGGGCATCAGAGAGGAGAAACAGTCCATGGCAAGGCAGACAGGAAGCAGGAAGCAGTGAGCAGCAAGCCTCCCTTTCCCTTTTATGCCATCCAGGCTACAAACCTGTTGGTTGGTGCCACTCACACCCCGGGGGGGAGGCTTTCATCTTCAGTAAATCCATTCACCCGCACCCAGAATTATGCTAATTGTAATCAGGGTGCTAATTTAGTACCACACACCCTTAAATCCTAGTATCACATGTCCTAGACGCAGCCAGCTATGAAAAGCCCCACCTATGAGTGTGTGAAGTTTTGGGGGGACATCAAGGTACAAGCCATAACATGTACTAAGTCTTCAATTCTGAGTTTAATAGAATATGAGACTTACAATTTTTCTTTTTTTTGTTTTAGTTTTTATTAGTATGTTTGTGATATATAATCATTATATTCATCTTAGGGAATCAATATATATAATACTATAATCTTTTTTTTTTTTTTTTTTTTGGTGCCAGGGATTGAACTCAGGATTTGTGCTTGCTAGGCAAGCACTCTAACCACTGAGCTAAATCCCCAGCCCTACATACTATAACTTAATCATTTCTACTTCTTTCTTTTCCCACCTCCCTATCTCTCCTCATTCCTCATCCCCTTTCCATCTCTACAAAGTCTACCTCCCAGACTTACACTTTTTCATTCTATATTCCTAAAATCCTACAGTAGCTCACTATTTCCAGTGTCACTGCCTTGGTTGAGGCTCTATCATACCCTGCCCAAAAGACTGACCAATAATCCCCAAGAGGTCACCTTGCTTGCTGCCTTTCCTGCAGTTTCGGAGCTTGACGATGTGACCAAAATGTGAAAATATGTTTTTTTCTTTGTTTTTCTGCTTAAAAATATTTGTAGGCTTTTTTTTCCCCCTCACAGATGAATTAGAAATAATTTAGAGTAGCCTAATAGGCCTTAATGGTTCTGGCCTCTAAGAGAATGGAGGCAAACAATCTCACCTATCTCTGATGTGCTTAAATCAGGCACGTGAAAGTGTGAATGGTTCCTGCCATCCATTGGATCACCAAGCTGGTACCCAAATAGGAAATCGCTTCCCTTCCACCTCTAGTTTCTAGTAGCAACAACATTTTATTATGAAAAATTTTATATGTACTGAAAAGTTAAAAGAATAGCACCCCTGGGGCTGGGGATTTAGCTCAGTGATTAGAGTGCTTGCCTTGCAAGCACAAGGCCCTGAGTTCGATCCCCGGCACCACAAAAAAAAAAAAAAAAAAAAAAAAAAGACTAGCACCCCTATATCCACCATGTAGTTTCAAAAAGTATTAATATTTGTCATCTTCTTCTAATATACCTAATATATGCTTCTTATTTGCTCACTGAACTATTTGAAAGAAAGCTGTAGACATATGGCTCTTCACTCCTAAATACCTCAATATTTATTTCTAAAGAATCAGGGTAGCCTCCTACATAACCATAATATGGTTAGTACACTTAAGAAAATAAATGTATACTACATATCAAAACTTTTCCAGTTGTGCCTTTAAATATCTTTTAGTAGAAGCTTCCATGTGACAAAATTCACATGCCCAAATATCTTTTGTATCACAGGGAAGAAGATTCTGGGAGGATGGCAGTGTAAGAAGCACCATGAATTGATCTCCATCCCTAGCAGACTCTATCTGATGTAAGTGTTTTGGAATTGTGTAATCTATTTGATGGCTTGCAACTTCCAGGGGGTGGCTTGGGTGGTAAATTGTGGTTAATTTTGATTAAATTTAGTTCTTTGTATGGAACCCACTCCCACCCCAGCTGCATGGTAGGCAGCTGTGCACATATCTCAGGAGCCACTTGCATGCAGCTCATGGGAGCCTGCGAGTGACAAGGACGCTATTCTTGAAGTATCAAGGATCAGAGATCTGCTTGCTGTTTCTGATTATAGAGATGTAGCCTTATTGCCACCCTCACTGTCACTGCTACAAGCTCTAACTCCTTTGACTAAAGTATCTTCCAGGGGGTATGAAGGACTGTGGTTTTCCCTGACCTCTCCATTTTTCCTTTTCTCCTTTTGGAAATCAGACACTTAATGACCAGGTCATCCAAAAGACATGACATTTCTGTGAAAATTTATAGATTCACCATGCACACCAATGAAAAGATCAAGAGCAGAAAAATATCTGAATAGACATAAGGCTTACTACACAGAGACATTCTACAACAATTAAAAACACAAACCTCAGAAAACCCTGGAAGAGGAGACTCAGATCTCTACAGTTACACTACTAGATTCAAAAGTCTAGTTTTCAACAACAGCAAAAAAAAGAAATCACAAGGCATGTAAAGGAACAGAAGAATATGTCTCATGTAAAGGAAAAATCAGTAGAAACTGTCCCTGAGAAAGACCAGATGGTGAACTTATTAGACAAAGATTTTAAAACAACTGTTGTAAAGATACCAAAGGAAGACATGGTAAAAGCTAAATAAATAAATATTAAATATATATAAACATAGAAATATCAATAATGATATAGAAAACCTAAAAAGAAGTTAGAAGAAACAACTGAAAAATGCAGAAACCGAAATGAAAAGATTACTAGGGGGATTCAAAAGCAGATTCGAACAGGCAGAAAAAAATTCAGTGACCTTGAAGACAAGACAATTGGATTGTCATCCAATGAACTGAAAGAATGCAGACTGAAGAAAAGGGGACAGAGCTTAAATGACCTGTGAGAACTCATCAGGTAGACCAACTTACGCATTGTGGGACACACAGAGAGAAGACAGAGAAAGCGGAGAGAGATCATTTGAAAAATAATGACTGAAAATGCCCCACATTTTCTGAAATACTTGAATATAAATACTTAATAAACTTAATGAATTCTAAGAAAGATAAACTCAAAGAGATTCATACCAGGGCACATTATAATTCAATGTTGAAGTCAAAGATAAAGAGATAACCCTGAAAACAGCAAGAAAGTAGTGACTTGGCATTTGCAAGACATCCTCAAAAATATTACCTGCAGCAGTTTTCTCATCAGAAACCTGAGAGGCCAGAAGGCATTGATTCAATCCAAGTGCTTTAGGGGTAAAAATTTCTGTCAACTAATAATCCTACGTTTAGCAAAAACTGTCCTTCATTAATAAGATAAATCTAGACTTTCCAAAGTACACAAAAACTGAAGGAATTTTTTATCACTAGACTTTCTCAGAATGAAACACTAAAAGAGTCTTCAAATTAAAATGAAAGGACAGTAGGTGACTCAAAGCTGCATAAAGAAATAAAAATCTCTGCTATTTTATCTCTTAGCTTTGTAATATATATAGATTTAATGCAACCTCAATTTAAAGTCCAGGATTGCGATGCATTCTGCTTTGCTCTTGTTGCCCAAAATTGCTTTTGCTATTCTGGGCGTTTTCTGGTTCCATAGAATTTTAGGAAAGTTTTCTCTAGTTCTATGAGGAATGCTATTGGTATTTTGATTGAGATTGAGTTAAATCTATGTATCAGTTCTGGAAGAATAGCAATTTACATTACTGGTTCCACCTTCTCAGGAATAGGGAACATCTTTCCATTTTCTGATGTTCTCTTCAATCTCTTTTTCCAGAATACTCTATTTTCTCTTTCTCTCTCTCTCTCTTTTGTAGAGGTCTTTCATTTCCTTGGATAGGTTAATTCCTAAGTATTTAATTTCTCTTAAAAACTTTTCTCTTGGCGCTGTTGTAAATGGTATTGTTTTTCTAATTTCTTGGTGAGTTCATTATTGGTGTACAGAAAGGCTATTGGTTTTTATGTGTTGATTTTTTTATCCTGCTACACTACTAAATTCGGTTATTAACGCTGCGAGTTTTTTGATGGAACTTTTTGGGGCTTCTATGGTAGGATCATGTCATCTGCAGAAAATAACTTGACTTCTTCCTTTCCTAAATATACCCTTTTGTATTTCTTTCTCTTGCCAGATTACTCTGGGTGCACTCAGTATGATATTGAACAGGAGTGGTGATAGTGGACATCCGTGTCTTGTTTCTGATTTTAGAAGGAAACTCAGTTTTTCCTCATTTAATATGATGTTGGGAGTAGGTTGGTCATACATGACTTTTTTCAGATTGAGATAAGGTCCTTCTACATCTATTTTCTTCAGTGTTTTTATCATGAAAGATGTTGGATTTTGTCAAATGCTTTTTCTATGTCTATTGAGATGATCATGTGATTTTTGTCCTTGCTTCTGTTTATGTGATAAATTACATTTATTGATTTGTGAATGTTGAACCATCCTTACATCCCTGGGATGAGCCCTACTTGGTCATGATGTATGATCTTTTTGATGATTTGTTGCATTTTGTTTGCCAGTATCTTGTTGAGGATTTTTGTGTGTATGTACATGAAAGAGATTAACCTATACTTCTTTTTTTCAGTTGTGTGTTTGGCTTTGGAATTAGGGTAATGCTGGTTTCCAGGAATGACCTTGGAGTACTCCTTCCTTTTCAATTTCTTTAAAGAGTTTGAGGAGTATTTGTGTTAGATCTTCCCTGAATGTCTTGTAGAATTCAGTGGTGTATCCATCAGGACCTGTGCTGCCTTAATTGGTGAGTTTTTATTACTCATTACTGCTTCAACTTCATTGCCTGTTATGGCATTATTTAGCATTTTTATATCTTCTTGCTTCTGTTTTGGTATGTACCTAGGAATTTACCCATTTCTCCTGAATTCTCCAATTTATTGGTTTAGCTTTTCGAAGTTTGGTAAAACTTTGGATTGCAAATAACTTGTTCTGCAAGTGTTCTGCAAGACAAGCAAACATTTATAATAAAATTTAACTTGATAAATGAATGATGTCTTGAAATATGAGTAGTATGTAATGCTGAATGTCTTGATCACAACCGAGTCAATGATACTTCTCTCTCTGTCGCTGTCTGTCTGTCTGTCTGTCTCTCTCATTGCAGGATCACGCGGGTGATTCTCCCAACAGCATGAGGTTATCTCATCTGCAGGGAGGAGGAGAAAAAGTCAGAGGAATCCCTCACTTCAACTGAAATTAGGGTGATGTATAAAATGTAGGAAACTGCAAAATTTTGTAGAAAAGCACCACCTAAACAAGACTATAGCAGTGTGAGCTACAAATCTGTTTAATGACAATGCAATGTCACATTTCTGCAAAATCCTCAAAAGGAAGCAAGAACAAGTGTCATTGGATAGATTCCTTGTTAAAGTGCATGAAAGGAGAAAAATATCCCATTGAGCAGTCTTTTTATTAATGAAAGTCGTTCTACACAATAGTCCTCCTCTCTCTTCTCTCCCACACACCAGCCATGAAGGTTTTCAAAGGTAAGTGGAGGTTAATTTGTTTATTTTTCTTTGTTTTGTATTTTCTTTCTTATGTTGTATTATATTACAGTATTGTAATCATTTTTATATGAGTATTTTAGGGTTTTGAAGCAAATCCTCTGAGTTTCCATTTTTTCTTATAGGGAAATTTGCTTTGATAAACAAGTGCTTTAGATTACAAGCATGTTTCTGGAACAAATTATGCTTGCAAACCAAAGTTTTAATGTGGGTGCTAATAATCTTTGGGATTTTAGCAGTGTCTACCGTCATTTTGGTTTTTTTTTATTTCTAGTTGTATTTATTTGGGTCTTGTCTTTGCTTTTTGGGGGAGTTAAGATTGGCTGAAGTCTTATGTATTTTGTTTATTCTTTCAAAGAACCAGCTCTTCAATTCATTGATTCTTTGTATTTTTTTAGTTTCAATTGCATTATTTTCTGCTCTGATCTTTATAATTCCCTTCCTCTCACTAGCTTTGGATTTGAATTGTCCTTGCTTTTCTATGACCTTGCGGTGTACCATTACATTACTTATTTGGACTCGCTCTATTTTTCTGATGTGGGCATTCACTTCTACAAATTTCCCTCTTAGGAGTGCTTTCATTGTGTCCCATAGGATCCATTTTGATTTGACTTTAGTATGGGGGAGAAATAAAGACCCACTTTCAATCTTCTGCACAAGGATATTTAGTTTTCCCAGCACCATTTGTTAAAGAGGCTATCTTTTCTCCATCATGTTTTTGGCCCATTTATCAAAAATCAGATGGCTTTAGGTTTCTTTGCCTTCTGTTCAATTTCATTGGTCTACATGTCTGTTTTTGTGCAAGTACCATTTTTTTTTAACTATAGCTTTGCTGTATAATTTGAAATCAAGTATTATGATACTTGTAGAATTGTTCCTTTTGCTCAGGACTGCTTCGACTATTTTGGATCTTTTGTGCTTATTTTACTAGTTCTGTGAAACATCTTGGTATTTTAATAAGGATCACATAGAGTCTAGATTGCTTTTGGTAATATGCCATTTTAACAATATTAGTTCTGCTGATCCATAAACAAAGGAGATCTTTCCATTTTCTAATGTCTTCTTCAATTTCTTTCTTCAGTGTTCTATAATTTTCATTGTAGATGTCCTTCATCTTCTTGGTATGTTGATTCCTGGGTTTAAAATTTTCTTTTTATTTGAAGTCATTACAAATGAAATTGTTTTCATGATTTCTTTCTTGATGGTTCATTACTGATGTACAGAAAAGTTACTGATTTTTGTGTGTTGATTTATGTCCTGACATATCTTTTGTCATTCTTTGTTGCATATTTTATGTCTTTAAAACCCCAGAAAATACACATAAGCAAATAAATTAATTATCAATTATCTTACCATGCAGAGATGTGTGCAGTTAATATTTTGCTTTAGATCCTTTCAAAGTTTCTAGAAATTTCTTTTCATTCTATGAAAAAAATAAGTGAATAGAGTTTTTTAAGTCTATCAACTATTTGTCTTTGGGCATCTGGAACTTCCCTCTGTCGTCAACCCTGGAATTCCCTTTGCTGTCTCGTGGTTGTGTCTCCTGCCTCCTCATTTTCATGCCTTCCTCCTGCTGTCAGCCCTTGTTTGCATGCCATGGGTAATGGGATGACATCTGAGCAACATGCCTGTCTCTTGGATGCACTGCTGCATATTGAGCTTGCGGTCTTTTTCCTCCAATGTGCGGTTGCCGCGATGGAATCTTGCTGTTATCCTGGGATCTTGCTGTACCATCATCCTGGCGATTCGGTGTTTCTGTCCTGTGTTGTATTTCCAACTTTCTGTATACTGAGTGTTCCTCTTTCTGAGTTTGATCCTTTATTTTGGTGTAGCACATCCTCCTGTAGTTCCCTAAAAAAGATCCATGGAAGGTGGCTTTTTTTTTTTGAGATGTTGCAAGTTTAAAAATGTTTTTATTCTATGCTCACCTTTGAGTGGTAGTATGGATAGACTGAATATGCTAGGTTCAGAATTACAAAGGTGTTTCTTACTACCATCTAGCAGCTAGGGTGGCCCCTTCCCATCTGGAAAACCATGTACTTCAGTCTGGGAAATTTTCCTAAATCATGTCATTGGTAATTTTCTCCTTTCTGTATTTTTTTTTTCTTTCTGAAGTTTCCACTATTTGGCTTTTGAGCCTCTTAGGATAATCCTTTACATTTTTCATTTGCATTTTTGTTTTACATTCTAGGGGCAGGAGTTAGCACTTTATCTTACATCCCTTCTATGACTTCTTTTACATTTTGCTGTCACATTTTTAATTTCCAGGAGCTCATTTGTTCTTCAAATGTGTCTTTGATGTGGGGTGAGGAGCCAGGTTGGGAGAGCAGCATGTAAAATTCTGTTCTTATTTCATGGTTGCAATATCTTCTCTTAACTCTCTGATCACATTAGCCTTATTTCTTTGTTTCTTAGATATTCTCTTGATTTTCTTCAAGTTGCTTTTTATTTGTTTGCATCCATCTTACACATTAGAGACTTTCCTCAGAAATCTGGTGTTTGATTGCTCATAATTGAAGACTAAAATGTTGGTTGGAAACTCTGACTTGTAAGTTGACATGCAAACCTAAATTCTACTTAAGAGGGATCTAGGTAGGTCATTTGTTGAGGAAAGCCTGTCTACAGGTCTTTTCTTTGGACTGGCCAAAGAAAGCAGAGAGTTCCCTTCCTCTCTCCTTCCCAAAGGAGAAATGCCTATGTGCTATCACTCTGGTTCTGAGTGAGGGAAGTGCTGGGAGTTTCTACGTTTGGCATTCAAAAAATAAAGTCACTTCATCCCTTGTTTAGGTACTCACTGTGCCTTTAAATTCTTTAACACTCCCGATTCCAGAAGGATGTGATACTGCTTGTTCCTCAGACTTTTGGTTTGGTTTTTGCTTATGCCAGCCCTGATTTAAGATTACTTTTTCTGAGGATCAGGAAGGAACAGTTACTATGGCAAAAAAGTTGAGACATCTCAGAAGTAAAAACTCTAAAAGAAGCAGGACATATGTCATTTGGCAATAAAAGCATTTAAAATTTGAATGTAAGACAAAGATGATGGCCATGTGATTTTTCTATAACGCCTGTGAATGATCATCTGACTCACTTGAAATGCCTTTAACTTTGGCCCAAGCAAGTCATAACTCTGAAGAGTTAAAGATTTACTTGCAGAAAAATGATAATGTGTGACGATTTGGAAGGGACTTGGTAGAGAAGATAATCCCAACACTTGAGGTTTTATTTACTACACAGGGCATTAACTTGCTCTGCACCTATTTAGCAATGTTATTTGGATTCCTTTCCCCACAACTCTATTATCCCTGCTTTTCAAATTTTTCTTCAAATCAGCACTTGAAGGTTCCTTCACTGATAAAAGTTTAGCACCAGCTTACTGTCTCTATGTATGAGAATTATACTTGTTAACAGTTTGAGAGTTTTTTTTAATGCCACAAATGAAAGATCTGGAAGCACAGTCCTCAGTAATGATAAGTTGCTTTTCCTGACCCTTCTCCCCAGATGGGATGACGATTTCCCATAGGACGGAAGGAAGAGGGAAAGTCAGAAGGGAAGCAGAAGAGCTTGGAAAGTGGCTGAGCCTAAGAAGGGGTCTCTCCTGTCCCTCAGAAAGGCTCTTAGGGAAGGTGGCGTGACATGAGTGTCAGATAGGTTTGCAAGGGTAAGAGAAGCGCGGATGTCTGCCTCCCCATCTGCCCCACAGAGGAGATAAGCCAGGTGCTAGAGCAGTGAAGGGCAGATGCCTACAGGGGAAATGGGTCCCACGGCAACCTCAAGTTCCTGCGCAGCCCAGCAGGGATCAGTCTGGTAGTTCCCGTGTGTGGGAAAAGCTAAAGAAGAGTGGAATCAGGGCAGCCTTGTGCTGTGATAGGGAAGCTGGCCTGTGCGGACCTAACACCCAAGACAAAGCTGGAATAAAGACAAGCTGGCAGATGCCTGTAGCTGGAGGACAAGAAACCAGGTGCCCAAGTCTGGCCTGGCACTACTATCGTCCGTCTGTCACTGGGAGTTGGGTGTGACTGGAGGGAAGGAGAAAGCATCATAAAATGACTGTGATGAAGACGCTTCACTCAGCAGAATGAAGGATTGAAACAGAAATTTACCTACAAAACATATGTAATTTACTTTTTGTAAAAAAATGGATTATCCCACACTTGGCATTGTACATTCCACTCTTTTGGGGGGGGGTGTTGGGGATCAAACTCAGGGCCTTGAGCTTGCTAGGCAAACGCTATACCGCTTGACCTAAATCCCCAACCCCTCAATAAATAGTCTTATACAATATCATCTTATTGCTATATAACATTTTACCTTGTAGCATAGTTTAATGATTTAGAAAGCCTCTGCACCTTTCTCCTTCTAACTGGTAGGCACAATCAGTTTCGATAATTTTAGTCATTAAGTCCTCAGTGAAAAGAACACCCACTTGTTGGGAAGAACCTTCAACTGGGTTGGATCCCACCAAGAACTGCAGTCAAGGATCTGATGGACGGAAGTGGCAAAATCAAGTAAACTTCTTTTTGAGAAAACTCCTTAAGGAAGCTGGCCATACTAGAGTGACACCGACTCAACTGTTTGCAAAGAGAGCTCAGGAATGGAGAATCCTTGTCCAGGGAGCCTCACTGAAGAAGTCTTAAGTAACAGCACAGCCAGCTTTCGGCCCACCGCCTGTTCTGTGTTCAGGCAGACGGTGCTCAGAGGTGGGGTGAGCTTCCTCCTGCAGTATGGCGCTGGGCTCCTCTCATTGTTGCACAAAGTAGTATGTGGGCTTGGTGTGAAAGGTGTTGGGGAGACCGCTGTGGGCTCCCTAGTCAGAGGGAGGGCTTCTCCCATGGCATGAGCAGAGAGACCAGCTGTCCTCACCCAGTGGTACCTGTGCTGTCTTCAGCATCCCGGAAGTCCGGGGTCCCAGAATTGATCAGTTAGCCCAGGACGCTAAGTAACCATCTCCTATTTCTTTGGGGGTTTTCTGATCACAAATCAAAGCTCCGCCAATTGAAATCTTTGTTGGACTTTTATCACTTTGTTGTTGTAGTTTGTGTGCTTATTTTTTTATTTTTTGTGCTTGCTTATTTTTATACTTAGAGCTCTCAAAAAGAAAAAAAAAGCACAGTATGTTTGACTTAACAGCAGCATTTTGATCAATATGATTTAGTCAAAACAGATTTCTATTTGTTCTCACTATTGTGTACTGTGGGTCTCACTCTTTTGTACATTTTATTCTCAAAATCAAAGACACATAATCTATTCATCAAGGCCACAAGAAACTTTTTAAACGCCTGTTCCAGTGACAGAATGAAGTACAAATTCCAAGTTTCTTTTTATAAGAGAAATAAATTCTACCTCCCCAACTGTTAAGAGGAAAAAAAAAAGAATACTCATAATATGAATTCAGATACTAAACCAAATACAGGCAAAACATGTGACCATTTCACTGCTGTTTTATTGTTTTAATAGTACTGAGTTATATTCAGGAGTGCTATCTTCATTAGTTGAAAGAACAAATTAGAATCATATGCAGAGTTTCTTGGAATTCATTTAATTTCCTGTGTTTTATCTTCTTGATGACTTTTGTAAAAGGGCTATTTAGAAAGTTTCCCCTCTGGTAAAACCCAAAGAGCAAAGGAAATTCTCTTATAATGTTTTGTGAATTGGGGATAGGAATGCATTTCACAGAGTTAACTTCTATACCACAGACTGACTGGAGAGAAGGGATTGGAGGGATAGAATGGAGTGGCAACAGGCCGGTGGGAGTGGGGAACAGAGATCAGGAATCATCTGCTTCATAACACACAGTGGTAATGGGTGTTCTAGTGTTAAAGGCTAGAACAAATGATGTCAAGCCCAGTTAACTGGGTCAGAAAAATAAAATAGACTTCAGAGATTAAATAATAGGTAACTTGTGCACATTAGAAAATGAAAATGATCACGCTGTTAAAGGTTCTCAAAAATAAGAAAGGCATTCCCTTGCTTGCCAAAGAAAACCTGGGATGGCCAAAGGGACAGACTTCAACTTGCCACACCTTACCTTGCTGCCTCCTAAATCTTCCTCACATAAATTCCATAGACAGGCACAATTGGCACTGGCCACAAAGCCAGCTGAAATGAATAAAACAGCTTCATCTTAGATTCCCAGATACTGTGCAATGCACTTCCAAAGGATTACAGGCTTTCCGTGCTGTAGGAGCTATCCTGTGTGCCTTTCGTTCCTACAGGAAAAAGGAGAAATCCAGAGAAAGGAACCGCGGGGCTGCTGGGAAGACTGCGTCTCCATTCACAAAGCAGAAATACTTCAAGTGGTGCACTTCAGCACTCTCATTAAATGCATTACACCTTGTAAGAAACAATGGTCTTATCTGGTGTGAAACACAAAGCTGATTCCAAGGAGACTGGCATCTTTGCTAAAAATAGAACGAGAAGGTATGGTCACAGCTTCAATTACAAAAGAACTCTGATTCAAACTAAAGGGCAAGGCCACAAATCTGATTCAGAGATTATGTGTTGAAATTTTATCCTCATTAAAAAAAAGAATGTTGTGTTTTTCCCATTACAAATGCCTTGACTCCTGCCAAACTTCTTCTCATTCCAAATGTCTTAGAATATCTTGGGGTGACACAGCACAGATAATGAGGCACAAACACTGAGTTAATTTCACTTGACATAGATTCATGGAGAACAATTATACCAAGAACACCTTCCCGACACTCCTTCACCTGCCACCAATAAAAAGGAATCCTACTGGACCTTAGGGATCTTTAATCCTCCCATTAAAAAAAGACAACACTGTCTCCATTTGGACTTTACCACAGGCACACTGGGCTGGCAGGAGAAATATGGTCATTTTTTCTCGTCCTGGTGTAGAATCTCGTGGCCCAATCCGGACATCTGGGTGGAGTAAGGACTGTACAGAGGGGCCCACCTGACTGGGTGACTTGCTGAGACACAAAAGTAGACTGTCAGGGCTGCCATAAAATAAGTAGTCGAAAGCACCTTATGATCTGAAATCTCAAGATCTGAGTTATCATGGTCCGCTTTATTGGCTATACAAATAGACTCACAGGGGGTGTCAAAGAATGCAACATTTCAGTTAAGAGGAATGAATTAAAGAGATCTATTGCACGTCGTGGTGACTAAAGTTAACAACAATATTCGAGTACTTTCCAATTGCTGGGAGAGTAGATTTTAAGTATTTCCACCCCATGTACACAAAAAGATAAGTACGTGAGATAATGCATATTTTAAGTAGTTTGATTTAGTGTTCTACAATGCATGCATATTTCAAAACATCACTTATGTATCGTAAATATATACAAATTTTGTCAATTAGAAAAGAAAAAAGGAAAAAATAGACTCATTCCTTCATGTATGGCTCAGAGAAATCTGAGATCTTGAATATTCATGTAGCAGAGGAAGAGTTTGAAACAAGTGAAGCTCTGCTCTGTTTTGAAGACATAGTCCCTTTAGTGTACACTTCTTTTCTCTAACAGCTTTGGTCTCTCTCTAGTCATTTAAATGGAAGGGCTTCCCTGTGGTGCTGTCACCCCGCACGAAGGCTCCAACCAGCACCTTGCTTTGCCTCAGGCCAGCCCTCTGCTTCTGTCGGTGTCCAAGTCTCCGTTGGGCCTCCTCCACGCTGTCTCCTGTGCACTGCACAGGCTCTTTCTCTCTCTCTCTTTTTCTTCCAAGGATGGAGTCACACCCCCCAAACTCATTTTTGATGTTTATTTTTATTTAGTGCTTCAGTGCATGTGTTGCGGGAGGGGGCACATCTGTATCAGCTCAGGTCTTTCGTCCTACCTCCCAACTCCTTTCTATCTGAGAAAAAGATTATATTGAGTTCAGACTTTGTAAAAGAAGATTCAACCTTTTGAGAACAAATTGTAGAGGTTAGTATAAAGTATAACAGTCAGTTTATACTGATCATGTGAACAGCACTTATTCATTCTAGGGAAAAACTTTTTCTGCTATTTTTCCTCACCTTTATCCGTTGGGTACCATTATGTATAAAAAAATTCTGCTTATTATAATCAGTAGATTTTCATCACTGCAAGAGAAAATTGGCAGCCTTGAAGCCAGGCAGAGAACGCAGAAAATGAATCTGGTTAAGTGCAAGACAAGAGGGGGTAATGCCGACTACAGGAAAACAGGGACCTCCAGCCCTATCCAGAGCCAATCAGTCTCCAGTTTTAGAAACCACTGTGGTCAAAGCGAGCTATGTGCAGGCTGACCAGAGCCCACCAGCCTACCAGCTAATCAGTCAAAGCCACTGGGTAACAGGAAGCAAAATACAGACAGTACGACATTTGCTCAAGGTTGTAATACTCCACAGTGCAAAGTCAGGACTAGCCTGGGGTTTGGTTTCTAATTCTAGGATCAGAGTCCTTATCCTTGCCCTATTCTGGCTCTGAGTCTTTAAAAAATCCTTTAAAAATAAAGAAGGACCCACTTACAAATTTTCTTCAATAAATTAAATGTGGTCAAACTCCTTTGTTCCAGATTTCCTTCAACAGTAAATTCTGAATAGCACGAGAATATGGACAAATTGGTCAAAAGCCCGAGCAGAAAGGCAGGCCTGGGCTGTGGCCAGGGAGAGGCAGGGCGGCTGTTCCGTAAGTGTGCGGCTCAGGTTTCCCACCTCAGCAATGAACCTGAACTGCCACAGAAAGCCTTGTGAATCACTGAGCATGTCAGAAAGTCCCACCTAACTCCCAGAGAGAGGGCTCCAGAAACCCTGACCCCATCACTTTCCAGTCCAGGCGTGACTGAGGCCAGCATTTTGCCTACACAGCACACTGTGAAATGATTTTGGCCCAGCTAGCAAAGCCTGGGCAGAATCACTTCTGACGTGTATACCTTGGCTGGCAGTATCATGTGACTTCCTGGAAAGCCAGGATTTGCTTCTGGCTTTTCAGGGGCATTAATGTCTGTCTCAAAGGACTTTGATTCTGCAGGAAAGAAGTAGTGTGGGTTAAGGGCAAGAATGCTGTAGTAGTTACCTTTCTAGAGCCAATGGTTTGCAAGAGAGCAGATTTAATACAGGACATTTACAAGTTACAACATTCACCCACAAGCCAAATGCAGGAAGAGTGCCAAATGTCTGTCTAGGCACTGGAGACCCAAAAGATCCAATCAAGGTCTGTGAGCCCACAGCACTGTCCCATGTATGTCTGTGTCTGCAGATGATGGCTGAAGAAATCTTTACTGGAACCAAGATATGATGCTTGCAGCGGAGATGACAACCAGAGCTCCCCTGAAGCAACAGCAGCCATCCTCCATGACAGCAGGGCCCCGAGCTCCTTCTTCGATGAGAACAGCCAAGTCCCCTTCAGGAAAACCAGCCGCAGCAGAACTTCTCCTGTGAAACAGCCCACCACTATCTTCTACTCTCACTCTCCTTTATGTTGTGTCAGCAATAATCCTCAGGTGGATTCTCTATGCCCAGAATCACACCAACTCAGTCCAGCTGGGCGTTCTGGCTCAAATTGACCACAATAATAAGTCTACCACAAATGCAGTTTTAGAACAAGACAATTCTAGTGTTCATTGTCTTCTCTACTGCCTCAGTCAGTCAATAAACATTTTCTGAGTGCCCACCGTATGCCAGACACTGCTCGAATGGCTGAGGAGGCAATGATAGGCAAAACAGAAAAGTCCTTGTTTTCTTGAGGTTTCTGCTTTAGTTGGGGGGGGGCTGACAGTAAATAAACATTTCCATTAAGAGATGTGATTGACAAATACAGTGAATGTTTAAATGAAAAACATCTATTACAGTAAAAGACACATTGCCATTAATCCCCCTCAAAATACTCCCCCTCGCTTTGAACACACTTATCCCATCGTTCTTGCCACTTCTACAAGCAGCTCTGGAAGTCTGCTTTCATGAGTGTCTTTAGTTGTACTGTCATGGCTGCCTTCATGCCCTGAATTGATTCAAAACATTTGTCTATCGTCGTCGTTTTGATTTGGGGAAGAGCCTGAAGTCCTATGGGGCCAGAACCAGTGACTGAGGTGGATTAGGGTGCAGGATAATATTTTCATTGCACGGCACTTGGTACTTGGCAGCAGCATTCTTCTCTGTATTTTTTTTTTTTAATTCACATCTGCTTCCAAAACTGCTTCAGAAAGGGGCAAGAATGATGGAATAAACGTGTTCAAACCAAGGGGAGTATTTTGAGGAGGATTAATGGTGATGCGTATTTTACCATAAAATTTTTTTAAAAAATTAAACATTCATAGTATCTTTTGATAATCCTGCCTATACAGTATGTTTGAAGGTGATGGGGACTGGGGATGAAATTAAGTAAAAATGGAGAAAGGAGAGTACAGTGTAAATTGTGTGTTGGAGAAGACTTACCGATCAAACATTTGAAGGTGTGTTCAAGGAAAAACAAGGAGACCAACTTTTCTGCAGCGAATAGGGTGGCTTTGGCAGTGGGAGGAGGTACATAAAAAGAGGCAATGAAAAAGTCATTTGCAATTGCCTCGAGTGAAATAAGTGAAGAATTTCCTGATGGATGAAGGGTGAGAGGAAAAGGAAATTGCCGAGAGTGACCCCAAAGTGTGTGGTGCTGTGAACCACTACAGGAAGGCTGCGGAGGAATTGTTTGCATGGAGAGACAGAGATTCAGGAGTTTAATT
This sequence comes from Hystrix cristata, assembly GCA_004026905.1. NCBI lineage: Eukaryota > Metazoa > Chordata > Mammalia > Rodentia > Hystricidae > Hystrix > Hystrix cristata. The sequence continues at coordinate 25,749 of PVJO010004099.1, forward strand.
TTGGAAACATTAAGCAGAGATGCCGAATAGACAACTGCATAAAAGCACATGAGAGAAGCCTAGACTGAGGATATAGATGTGGGATCATGTAAATGGTGTTTAATTCTGCGAGATTCAACGATGTCACCAAAGAGCGATGGCTGATAGGGAAGAGAGGCTCCTGGGAAGGGCGCGCTCCCACTCATTCTTTAGCTGGTGACTGGTGGCACCCCGACCCACTCCAGGAACTGGACAGTCTGTGGTCCGTGTCCGGTCCAGCGAGGGCACAAAGCCCAAGCCCTTTGTCTAATTCATGATGGCTCTGGTGGGCCGCCCAAGTGGAGTGCCGAGATGCCAGCTGAGGCCTTGGCTTTACCTGCCTGCCTGTTGAACTTTCCCTTCCCCCTGATCCGGCTGCCTCTACTCCCAGAGATTGTCTTTAGTACACTCCCACATGCTGATCTCCATTCCAGGAGATTTCCCCAGGGAACTGGTCCTAGAACAGTGGCTTCAGGGCAGAGTGCTTACTTTGAGCGTTTACTTATTTGTAGCAAGATGATAATTATACCTACTCAGCAGGTTTGATGTAGGAATAAGAGAGGGATATGTGAAGTGCTTTGAAACAAAGCCTGGGTAAGAGTAATACACACTCAAAAACTGGTAGATACTCTTGTGAGAATCAGATTTTCACAATTTCGCCAAGACGATGATTAGTAGCCAGGCTGTTGAGGTGCCAGGAGGGCAGACGTCCCTTCCCTGGAGAGCCCTGGACTCCATTCAGTTGCTTCCGTGATGTGCTATGACACACCCTCCACTTCTTCCATCATCCTTGTTACCCTGTTCTCTTCCATAACCACATATTTAGCTTTCTCCCACCTCTCTTTCCTGCAAGCTTCATGTCTAGCTCATTGGCGGTGGTGTTTTGGGGACTAGCATATCGTAGGCATTCCACAGATACTGCCTGGAACTGAATGAACTGACATCCGCCTGAGTGTGTGGGCCAAGGCCTGGCTGAGGTCGGCTCAGCTCTGGGAATTATACCCCAGTAACTCTGATTTGATCTGGTCCCAAGGAATCCCAAGAAGATTATTCATCTACCAATATATCCCTGTATCCATCACTTCGAAAATTATTTCTAGAGTACTAATTCGTGGCATGCACTAGAAAGAGAATAGTGAAAAAGCTCTTAAAATCAAAGGGTGAGACAAAAAATGAACAATAAAATTAATTAAATAACCATGAGACCTGCTATAGGAAGGAAAAAGGAGGGAAAAGCACAGGCAATCTCATTTGGACAGTAATCAGGGATTCATCTGAGAAGGGATATTTAAGATGAAACATAAAAAACTGAGTAGAGGCCTCTATGGGAAGGTAGGAGTGTTTTAGACCAAGACATAGCCTAAGGCAGGCCAGAGGCTGGCAGCAGGTTGAAAGAAGCCGCGTACTGGAGCAGAGGGAGGCAGAGGCAAAGCAGGACAGGGAGGGGCAGGTCAGGTGGCACTGTGAACATTTCATGGTAGCAGGAATTCAGTTTAAGAGTGTCATTCTTGGCCACTTGGGAGATAGATTGGAGGGACTGGAGAGAGCAGAGGGATGGGGAGGATGAACTAGTTAGAGGCTGTTTTAAGAAACAGTGACAATGTGGATGGAGAAAAGTAAATCTCTTCTATTCATATTTTGAAGACTTAATAAAGTGGGAGGTGAGGACAATAAAGAATCAAGAATCTCCCCTAGGTTTAGGGCTTGATCCAGTGAATGAACAGCAATGCCAGCAGCAGAAAAGAGAAAGGCTGAGGGAAGAGGGCAGCACTGGGGGAAGAACCGAGAGTTCCCTTTGGAAAAGTCCCCTGCGGTGGGACAGCCAGCTGCAGTCATCCCCCCTGCCCCGGCCGCCATGCCGTGGATGCGAACAGAGAGCAGACTCTACTGAGATTTCCCGAAGTTCTTGGGGCCCCAGGGAAGCCTGGAAAGGCAGGCTCTGCAGCGCTGGGTGAGTACCAAGAGAACAAAGCACAAAGCAGCACCCGTCTCCAGCAGGGATCAACAATGTTCTTGGAAACTGAAGTGCAGGAGCTGGAGTGTCTGCAGCTAATGACCAGAAGGAGAGGTGTTGCCCAATCAGGAAGAGGGCTCAGGCCAGCTCTCGGCATGCTGCCCTCAATTCCATGGAGAAGGGTCTGTTATCCCACATGCCATGGAATGGAAATCAGACTTGAAAGCATGCACAGGCCTGCCAGCTGGGCACTATTCAGACATCTGTGGACAATCAGCAGCCTCCCTGTGCATTTGGTCCTGATCACAGCAAGCTTCATGCTAAGAAAAGTACATTCTTTCAGTGACCACTGGTCTCTCAAATCCACGACGCATGCTTTGCTGCTTGCCTGGCTTTGAGGGTCTGGGATGGTGACCAAAGTGGCCTCCAGTATTGTCCCCTCACTTAAGCCCTGGGGGATCTAGAGCACTGAGCTACTGGCCACCTCTCTTCTCTCTTTTCTCAGACAAGGGTCAGGATTGACACAAATCCTGATGTCCTCTACCCATGAACATCACAGAAATTCTGTCACTTGTCAGGCGAGGTCACAGAGCGCCCATTCCTTAGCCTGAGGGCCTCTCTTAGCCACCGTGATTTGGCTAGTTCTCAGTTCAGCCCAAGACTGTATTTCTTATATCTGTTGGGGAAGAAAGGACTCTTCTATTTACTTCCACATTTTGTTGCCAGGTGAGGTTTTAAGCAATCTATTTCCCCCTGTGATAGAGCAGTTCCCATCAGTCATGAGACACTTCACATTATAATGGACAACAACCAGATCATACAGAAAAAGAGAATCTGCTAAAACCTACAGCCACCTGCCCAGGAAGCCAACATCTTGTCTATAATAAACAGCCCAGGAAGCTGTGTGCTCTAAGTTCTACCTTTACAGGGAGCCAGACTGCTACCTACAGTGACAAGCCAGGAAGCTAAATAGTACCTTCCATAACAATCAGCCCCATAGAGCCAGGACTTGGCCAGTAACTGATAGATTTCCTAATTTTTATCTTTGCTTCCAAATTAGGACCAGCCAGAGAAAGCCAAATGGGCACCTCTCACCAATCCACAGGAGGCCTCGCTCTGAGTAGGCCTGCCTATAGCTTCCTTGTACCAACAGGCTCCAACATGCTTGAAAACTCTTCTCTGCTATGAAGGTTTCTCATTCTGCCTGCCTTGACTTTCTGCCCAAATGTAAGTGATGATGGCTGTGCCCTGTGTTGTAGCCCGCTCTAAATAAAAAACCTTTTGCTTTTCTCACTTGGTTGGTCTTCATTTATTTTCTCAGTCATGTATTGACATTTCCGTTATGAATTTCCAAAAATAGCTCAGTAGTGCATTTGGTCAGCCATATTGAGCCTAGTGTAATAGTTAAGGTTCAAATTAAGCTGCTATAACAAAGAGACCCCAAAATACTATGATCCAAATAAGACAGAAATCCAGTTCTTTCTCATACATGCTTGTGCAGGGAAAGGGTGGTTAATGGTGGGAAGGCCACTCTGCTCTTGAGGCTGCTTAAGGACCCGGATTTCCTTTTCCTTGTTTCTCTACTCTTCTCTGGGATGCTCACCTTGCCCACATGACAGGAGCTAACTCAGCCCCCCCCCCCACACACACCATGTCTGGGCATGGTAAGGAGGAGAGGAGGCTTCAGGAGACAGGAAGCTTCCTTTCCCAGTAGGTGATCTGGAAGTTGTATGTACTACTTTTCTCTTACAACTGGCCAGAGCTTGGCCACGTGGCCTCACCCAGCTGTCACAGAGATTCAGAAATGTAGTCCTTGCAGGTGTCCAGTGAGACTTGGTCCTCTTACTAGAAAAAGGAATGAACAGTAGGTGGCGGAAAGCAACTGAGAGACTCTGTTACACCAATGTTATGCTGGGTACTAAGAGATTTTTAAAAATCATGTTTTCCCTCAGTGGCTAATAGTTCATAATGACTCATATGGAAAGTAAAGACCAGATCTTTAGCCTGGAAATTAAGACCCACCATACTCTGGCTTTTACCTTTTTCTTCAAAGATCCAGGCCCTTCCCGTCCCATGTGCAGCAGTCAGCCATCTCGATCCACATTCAGGTTGACATGGATAAGAGTTACTTTTGAATTCAAATTAATTCCTATCCACATTTATTCCAGCAAACTACTTAAAAAAGTTTTAAATTTCTGCTTTTCAGTGCTGGGAGGGAGTAGGGATGGCACCTCCTGCCTCTCACACAGTTGGGCAAATATTTCCCCACCATGGCATTTTCTGCTCTGTGTGGCTCTCTTAGTTGCCTAGTTTTTTACCCAAAGTGTGAATTCAGTCAAGGACCCATTCTGTCTTCTCTAGCATCATATTCTCAGCACCTCACCAGCCCAGGCACACAGGGTTGGTGAGTTCTGGGAAGTGGTACTTTCCGCATCCCCGCGATCCCCACCTTGGAGATTACTGTCATCCCCCAGGTCAGCTCTCACCTCAGACAGCTCTGAACTGTTGCTGCTGGCCCGCTCTGGTGACACGGCCCTGTCCTGCCTGTGCCAGGGCAAGCCCACAGCCTGTCTCTCTCATGCCCAAGGCCTGAACTCGAAATTGCCTTCCTTAGTCTTGGAATATCGATGGGGAAGCAACATCAAAACGTCACCCGCATTGCATCCCTCTTGGTCTCCAAAGAAGCAAATTAGGGTTTAAAATAAGACAAACTGGGCCGAGTAGAAGTAGGAAGACTGCCAATTACAATCTCTTAATTTAAGGTTGCTTATTAAAAAGAAAGAAAGAAAACTTGAACTGTTTCCATTTTTAAACAAACTGAATGTCTGATGTGAATTCTGACCTAAAAAAGAAAAAAAAGTTAAAGAAGAGAAAGGAAGAGAAGAGTTACTGCTCATGATTTCAATGCCAAGATCCAAGAGTTGCGTTAAGTCAGCCTTTGGCCATACTGGGGAGGGGGAGGATTTTGCATTCACATCGGGCCCTAGCTGGTGGCTGGTTGCAAACCAAGTTGCACTGCAAGCCAAGGTGACCGCCTTGCTTGACGCGGACACAGGCAATCCACAGACTTCCCACACTCTACCTCAGAGGAGCTTTCCCTAGCTTGATCTAGCCTCAGTAATTTGGGGTATGATGTTTATCACTTTCTTTACATTACATGATTTCATTGGTTGCTTTTCAGCACCTACAAACACCTGAGCAAATCCCAATCTATTATAATTGTCTCATCCATTAGCATTTCCAGCACCCCCCATCTGCGATTAAGGACTGCAGCTATAGTTGAGTTAATCTTTTCAGAAGTTAAATTATTTTGTGAGTGCAGTAACCATCCTGAGTTTATGATTACATTCCACTGACATGACAGAAGCCCAAAGACAGTGAATAGATGTTGCATGCTTTGCAACTGCAGGAAGTAATTTTGACTTATCCTTCTCTCTAAGAAGGTTATATTTTTTTGATATCTAAATTGCAAAGACAAGGACCAAGATGGTACAGGATTTATCAATGACTTAACATATTTGGTGTAAGTACTGCTCTATGAATCACTCTGCTTGTGGGAGCAGGAAGAAGGGGGAGATGATTAAGAGAAAATTGGGGAGTAGGTGGGAGAAAAAGGAATGTGTGGGCTGTTTCAGACTTGCAGGCAAGCACCTGGGACAAGGTGCACTGCACAGCTATGCTGATTCTTATGGTGGTGAGTAGATTTAGCATTTGCACATTCCCCACCCCACCCCTCCCCACTACACACAGAGCTCGCAGCCTCCTGTGGGGCAGGGAGCCTACCGTCTTCTAGCTCTTCCAGGAAGTTAAAGTCTTGCCAGAAGATGCAACTAGAGGACAAGGGAGGCGGAAGTAGTGACTCATTCATGATGAAAGTTCCTCAAGTCTAAGTGAAATAAGGGAGTGAAGGTAATTATTTTTAAATGGATTTTGATCCATTGATAGATTGGTATATATAGATAGAGAGACGGATGATAGTATAAGATTCCTAACTTATTTTGGGAGAAAAGCTGGTCATCACACTGCAGTTGTGTTTCTATCACTTATTTGGGGATGAACAAGTTTTGTTATGATAAAGGTATGACAGAATACAGGGGTTAGGAGCTTTGGTTTTTAGTCTTTCACTTGGCAAGATTACAAGTTGACTACCCTATGTAGGTTTCACACACACACACAACGCAGAGGTTTAAATTTTACTGATTTGGACCTGCAAAACTCTGGCTTACAGCTCCACTTCTCAGTAAGCTCAAACTGGCCTGGGGCAAAAATTTTCAGTGCTCTCTTGGGTGACTTGCAGGATGCCTCAGACACCTTCGACTCTTTTCTTCCGTGAGAGTAGCCACTCAATATTCTTTGAAAATGGAATTTACAAATGGGACTACAGCAAATTTAAAAGCTTCTGCACAGAAAAGGAAACAATTAACAGAGTAAAGAGACAACCTATGGGATAAGAGAATATCTTTGCTAAATACTTTTCTGATGGGGATGACTATCTACAATATATACAGAACTCAAAAGAAAGAACATCCCTAAAACAAATAACCTGATCAAAAATGATTAGATGAACCAAATAGACACGTCTCAAAAGAAGAAGCACAAATGACCAAGAAGTATATGAGAAGACGTCCAACATCTTTAGCCATTAGAGAAAGGCAAATCAAAACTACATGGAGATTCTGTTTCCCCCCAGTCAGAATGGCTATTCAGAAGAATACAAAAAACAATAAACAGTGGTGAGGATGCAGGAAAAAGGGGCCCTCCCACACTGTTGGTGGGAGTGTAAATTACTAGAGCCTCCATGGGAATCAGTAGGGACGCTCCTCAAGAAAGTAAAAGCAGAAACACCATTTAAGCCAACTATAACTTCCTCAGTATATTCTGAAAAGAATGAAAGACACCCACTATAGTGATGTGTGTTTAATACCCATATTTATAGCAGCACACTTCACAATAACTAAGCTCTGGAGACAGCCTAGATGTCTGTGAAGAGATGAATGGCTAAAGGAAATGTGAAACACGCACACACAGACACACACACACACACACACACAGTGTGATATTATTCATCCATAAAGAATGAAATCATGTCATTTACAGGATTATGAATGGAACTGGAGACCATCACGTTAAGCAAAATGAGGCCGACTCAGAATATATCACATTTTCTCTTATATGAGAAAACTAAATAAATAGATAGATGATGGATAAAATACAGGAGAGATGATTAGAAACTAGAAAAAAGAATTTTAGAGAAGAGTAAGAGGATGGGAGGGAGGGAATGGGATGAAAATGATCTAGATATGTTAAATATATGTATCAATTTCCCAAATTAAACCTCACTGTTCTTTATCACTAACATGCAGTAAAAAGAAGAAAAGAAAAGGAAGGACAGAAGGAAGGAAAGAAAGAAGGAAGGAAGGAAGGAAGGAAGGAAGGAAGGAAGGGAAGGAGGGGAGCGTATATGAAGACGAACCAAAATTCAAGGAAGTAGATGGGCCTCAACCACAAAGCCCTGGGTGTGTGCTTCTGTGGCGCATACAATACCAAGGAAAAGTAAGAATCTAGAAGCCCCTTTTCTTACACAATGATGGTGATGATAAATTTCTAAGGGATTGCTTTTATGTTTGATTTCCTTGATGGGCTACCTAAATTGTCTTAAAATTTAAACAATATTTGCCTAAGGAAGATCACTGAGGTCTATGCAGATATGGCATGTGTTGTATGAATTGGTGCATACACAAAACTAAGAACTGACTGCTCACAAGTGAAGTTTGTCAGTATGCGGCTTAGGCTGGACTCAGGTGGCCAGTTCTGGCCTCAGCTGAGCCTGTTAAGTGGCTTTGACCAAGATGATACAGCTTGCTGTCGCTTGGTTTTCTTTCTCTAGGTTAAGTGGGCATGGTCCCTAATGACTCCTGAGGAGGAAGAGGGTGAGTAGAAAGGCACACTGTACTTCCTAGCCTCTGCTTGTCTCATACTTGTTGACATTCTACTTGCTAAAGTAAGCCATGTAATTATGGGGTGGGGCTCTCCAAATTTACATGGTAAGGGATGTGGATACAGCAAAGAGTGAAGAATTGGGACTACAGTAGTCTCCTTTATCTATAGGGGATACATTCCATGACCCCCAGTGAATGCCTGAAACTGAGGGTCGGACTGAGCCCTGTATTTCCTGTTTTTTCCTATACACAGCATCTTAGTCATTTTTCTGTTACTGGGACAAAATATACAATACTCATAGCTTAAAGAAGGAGAGGTGCATTTTGGCTCATGGTTTCAGAAGTTTCAGTCCATGGTTGGGTGGCTCCAAGGCAGAAATGGCATGGTAAAAAGGTATGACAGAAGAAAGCTGCTCAACCCATGGCAGCCAGGAAGTTGAGAGAGAAGGGAGGCGCTGGGGACAAGGATATATTCTTTCAGGTCACAACCCCGACTGACCTACCTCCAACCAGCCCCATGTCCAAATAGCACCTTCAGCTACTGAACTTGTCAGTGGGTGACTCCACAGCGAGTATAGCACCCTCAGGATCTAATCACTCTCCAAACACATGAGACATTTGGGGGGTATTTTAGACCTAAACCGTAACACACACACTTACCTATGATAAAGTTTAAATTATACATTAGGCACAGTAAAAGATGAACAAGGGTAACTAATAACAGAACAATTATAACAATGTACAGTAATATAAGAGATTTCACCATACTACTCAGGATGGCACACAATTTAAAACTTAGGAATTGTTTCTTTCTGAACTCTTCCGAGTCACACTTTCAGATTATTGTCTCCTCTAGATTACTGACGTCACAGAAAATGAAAGCACCGACTTGGAAACTAGTGTGCGAAGGCTGTCTACTATGCTGTTCTTCGTAGGCCTCCACTGAGAGGGAGTCTGAATTTAGGAAGAAGATGAGTCAGAAAGACAGCGCTTTTCACTTCCCTGCTGCACACCTGCTCTCCCCCAGCAGGCAACCCTGTGAGCTTGCTTAGGCAAAGGACGCGTCTGTGAAAAACTATCAACAAATAACAGCAAACACCTCTCGGGAATCCCTCAGTCATGGGAAGGTGACGCAGCCTACTGCTGCTGTTTATGTGAAACGAAGGTGTCCTTCCCACCCCACACATCATTTGCGAGGTGTTTGCAATGCAAGAAATCCAATTCAAGCAGCACTTCTGCTGCGGAGTCCTCACAACTGCTCGGTTGCTGCAGCATTGTTCTCTCCTAGTCCTGCAAGCCTTCAGGCAAGCTGTAGTGCTTGAGGCAGCTGCGGCCCCTGGGAAGAGCTCAGCAAGGCCCCAAGGCACAGCAGGAGCTGCACTGGGTGACTTGGGTTTGATCTCCGGTTCTGTCATTTCCCGGCCCAGGGTCTGGGGACTCTGATTTCTAGTGGGTGCAGCCAAACTCGAGCGAGGTTAAGATGTGCAAGTGTCTTGGAGAACCCACGGGTGGGACTGCAGCTGAGCCTCCAGAAGGAAACTGATGTGAGCTGGCAGGAAAGAGCTGGGCATTTGGACACGTTCTCCACTTTTCTCACTGCCCCTCTCTGGACTGCCACACCGGCTTGGGCCCATGAAGCAGGTAGAGTGGAGCTCACAGCTTCTGGGTCTGTATGTTATAGCTTCGGTTACACATGGATTCTGAATGAGTCCCAAATTCAATTTTCTGGGCAAGGAAATCTGATTGGCTTTGCTTGGGCGGGATTCCACTCCTGCCCCAAGAAACAATGAAATGAGAAAACAGGGCTACCCTGGGCCAAGGCTGATTTCCAAAGGTCAGTTCATTGTCAGTAGGACAAATAACTCTAAGCACACAGTAATCCCAAGCAAGTGATTTCACCTCCCAGAGCCCGTTCTTTGTCTTTAAAATGGAGGAGATATTAGAACCCACCTCCCTGGGCTACTGTGAATATGGAATAATTTCAATGAATTAATTAATAAGACTAAGGTAATAAGAGAAACTCCTTTCTGCGAACCACAAAACCCTGTAGAATATTAATCCTATACTGCCTATATAATAAGTCATTTCATTCATATCCTGTGAAATTACTCAGAATAAGGGTGGACAAGTTTAAGTTCAAGCCGAAGTGCCCAGCCTACTGCTGCTTCTAGATCCCTGGCACATTTATTTCATGCAATGCTAAGATAATATGACTATCCAAAGCTATAGAAAATATTTTTAAGTTCTAATTTTAGGACAGTCCATTCATATTGTAAAGTTTTCAAACCACATGTAGTAACATTTAAATAGTGTAGATTACTATAGAATAATGTTGTTGCAATATATTCGGTACTAAGACAAAATATCCACCCTCATTCCCACCCTGAAAATCCCCAAGCAACATTGGTGCAGTTTGGCGCTTACTTGTGGAGGTGGTTTTCATGGGAGCAAGCGTGCACATGTACACATACACATGGATTCAGGGCTGTGGGTTTTCCTACAAAGCGGAGTCACACAAAGCATCCTCTTGGAAGTTTGATCTTACTAATTTTCCCTGAGTCACTATCCATACGCTCTAGCACTCCTTTGCCTCTGCTTAGTGTTCCCTTGCATGAGTCTACCCCAAAGTATCTATTGCTGGGTAGATAGATATATTGTTACCTAGATAGATACTTCTAGAAAAACCTTGGCATGGTGGGGTACACCTGTAATCCCAGCACTCGGAAGCTGAGGCAGGAGCATTACTGTGAGTTCAAGACCAGCCTGGGCTACATGGTGAGTTCTAGCCTGAACTACAAAGTGAGACCTTGTCTCAAAAGAAGAAAGAAGAAAAGAAAGGGGAAGGGGAAGAAGAGGAAGAAGAGGAGGAGGAAGGAAAAAATGTTAGAGTCAAAACTAAACTCTGTTCTTTTTTTTCTTTTTAATCTTTTTTATTTATTTCCTCAGAAGATTCCAAAAGACTTTGGAAAAGAGGAAAGTGGTGGGAAACCCATACAGAGGCAAGGGCAAAAAAATCAGCTCTCACCTCATTTGTGGCTGGGCCACGACAGGATGTCTGACCTATGACAGTATTGGCTGCCCCATTAGAATCCCAAACTCAGTGAATTTATGTGGAAAATGTAACAGTTTCAACTTTATCTTCAGATGTAAGACTCATAGTATCAAGATGTGTTTAGAGACACAATTCAAATGACTAGCCTGGAAGTTTCTACACATTCTGATATTCTTATTCTGATATCTGCAAATACGCCCTGAATACATACTCTAAATCTTACAGACTATGAAGAAAAACCATTTTGACCCAGTGGCAGGATGGAGCTTCTTTCCTCCTGCCTGTCTACCCTAGAAGCAGAGCATTCACTCAGTTTCCTTCTGGCAACTTCTTATCAAACCAAGATATCAGAGAGGTCTTTGGTAAGGGGAGAAAAGTGACAGCCAGCCTGTTAGCATTCTATTCACTAGAGTTATGCAAAACAAAAGCTAAATAAATAAGTTATGTATCATATTAACAAGATGAATGTTATGGATGAAATGAATTAAGAAAGGAGAATGGGGAGTGTTAAGGTTAGATATTCCTGTTTGCAGCAGTGTGATAGTTAACTGACTGGGTCAGTTTGAGGAAGAACCGTCAAGTGGGAAGGGGAACAAGGGAAGTGGGGAGGGGGAAAGGAACGGAGGGACAAGAAATAAAGAGACTAGAAGAGAAAAAATGGAAACAAGCTTTTGTAACTAAGGAGGGGAAGAGGGGTTGAAGGGAGGGGAAGGGAAAGAGAAAAAAACCACAATATATTGTGTATGGGTACAAATTCCCTATGATGAATGTTATTATGTGTATCTAAAATGTACCACTGAAGAAGAAGAAGGAAGAAGAAGGAGAAGGAGAAGAGGAGGAGGAGGAAGAAGAAGAGGAAGAAGGAAAAGAAGAGGAAGAAGAAGAGGAGGAGGAGGAGGAGGAAGAGGGGGAAGAAATGCCCAACTAAATTGCAATAGCATAGTTCTGGGTGTGGCTGAAGGGCTTTACTGAAGACAGAAGACCCAGCCTGGGTAGGCGTGTCATCTGAGGGAATAAAAGGAAAATGAAGAAGGAAGACTCATCTCTGTTTCTTCAGAGGAGCTCCAGTTTTCACCTTCACCTTGGACGCCATCTCCTGACTTTTGGCACAGACCCTTCATCCTCCAGTGCAGACCCTACAGCTTCCATCACAGATCTTCAGCCCCCTGGTGGGGACTTGGCACAGGACACTACGCTGAGCTCTGGGCCTCTGATCTTTGGGTCCTTTAGATCGCTAGTGTGCAGACAGTCCTTTTGCCTCTTCCATGCCTGACTTTTCAGTGGCCATTGCAAGCCTATGTGGTAAATCCTCATACATTTAGATATCTTGCATTAAGTCTGTTTCCCTAGTAAGCACTGGCTGATACAAGTAGTGTGTTAGTTTCCTAGGGCTGTCTTGAAGTACTACAAATGAGGTGGCTTAAAAGATCAGGAATTTATTCTCTCACAGTTTTGGAAGTTAAAGAAATCCAGGTGTCAGAAGCGCCACGGCCCTCCAACATCTCTGAGAGGGTTCTTTCTGCATCTTCAGCCTCCTGGTGGTAAGGCAATCTGGTGTCCCTGGCTTGTGCGAGCACTATTCCAGTTTCTGTCTCCGCTCTTACATGGACTTCTCCCTGTGTGTCTGTGCCTGTATCTGTCCCCTTTTATAAGGACATTGCATTCAGGGCTGGTCCTAATCCAGTGTGATCTCACTTTTTTATTATTATGGTTTTTATTAGTACATATTTGTAGCACACGTTTACATTCTTTGTGGTGAATTGGTATATGTACCTTACACATCTGAATTACCTTTTTTCATCCCCTTTCCCTTCCTTCTCTCCCCTCTCCATCCTGACCCCCTTTCTTCTTTCTCTCTCTCTTTCCTTCTTTCTTTCCTTCTCTCTCTCTTTCTTTCTCTCTTTCTTTCTTTCTTGCTTTCTTGTTTTCTTTGGTATGTGTTTGCAATACATGTTTATGTTCTTTGAGTGAAGGTGGCACATGTACATAACACATCTTGACCCTTTTTTCATCCCATATCTTTCCCCCGCCATTTCTTGATCCTCCTCATCTTTCAGAAAGTTGTACTTCCCTATGTCCTATTGTCTTTTATTTTGCTCTTCATTTATACTTTGGGTTTCTCATATAAGAGAAACTGTGATGTTTGTGCTTTTGTACCTGATTTTTTTACTTAACATCATGGTCTCAAAGTGCATTAATTTTCCTACAAATGATTGAAGTTTATTTTTATTTATGGCAGAATAGTACTCTATTGTGTATAAATACCATATTTTATTTATCCATTCATCTGCTGTAGGACATATGGGACATTTCCAAGCTTTAGCTGTTATTAATTGTGCTGCTATAAGCACAGGTATCCATATATGATTGCAATAGGATGTCTTTAACTCTTTCTGGAAGATACCTAGAAGGGAAATAACTGGGTCAAATGGAAAGTAGACACTAACTAAAGAAATCAACCAGACTAGAAAAAAAAAAAACTTTTCACCATAATCAAACAACAAGCCCCAACACAAACAAATAAACAAAGAAACAAACACACAGAAACATGATAAGATGAGCCAACAAAACACCTCCAAAAACTCCCGTCTCCCCAAGGCTGAGCCATGTGGCATCAAAGGGGAGGAAATCAAAAGCCACGCACCTTAATTATTCAAAATGATGCCAAGGGAGATAACAAAACAGATCAAGAAGGCATTTTCCAGGCTCACAAATGATATGAGGAATAAGATACTGGGCCAAATAAACAAAATGATCAATGAGTCTACGAAAGACACCAACAGAATACAAAAGAGCTAAACAAAATGATGCAGAACATACACAACTGGCATAGAAAGGAAAGTCCATAGAAAGGCTAAAACAGAAATTCAGGAGATTAAAAATTCTGTTGAAATTACAGGCAGCAGCAGTGAGCAACGTGAGGACTCAGAGTCAGAACAGGAGGACAGGCCATTTCAGTGACCAGTTAATGAGACATACCTTAAAACCAACAAGAGAACCTGAACAATGGACACCAGGCACCATAAATAAAGTTAAAAATAAGGCAAAGCCAGAGGAAAGTTTTTTGCACTATATCCAAGTGACTAAGGCTTAGAGCATTTAAAGAATTTCTACAGACCTTCAGCCAAGAAGAGAAATATGAAAAACATAAATAGGCAATTTATGCAAGACAAAATACACATAAATTTAAGAAAATATGTTCAATCTCATTAATAATCCAAAGTTAAGCCAATAATATTCTTGCCCATCAGATTGGCAATAAATAATTTAAGAGTTTGATACTATTTGGATTTGGTCAGGAGGTGGGGAAATGAGTGTGCTCACACAATCTCAGTGGAAGCATACAGAAATACTCACCCTTGTGCATAAGGAAGCTTGTGCAGGCCCAAGACATTCATTGCTTATAACAATAAAAGTCAGGAAACAATCTGGATACCCAAAAATGGAGAAATACCAGATATACTTTAATATGAAACATTGTAAAATACAAAGTTACCAAATGGATAGATCTTCAAGATCTATTATTGAGAGAAAAAAGAGAAATCGTGGAGACCGAAAACAGGGGACTATTTATAAAACTAAGAAAGACAGAAAAACAGGACGGTACAGTATCTATGGGTGCATATGAATATTTGTGTAACAGAAGGCTCTGGAAGGGAATGTACCTCCTGATAACTGGAGGGAAGGAGAAGGCTTGGAGGAATTTAACTTTTACGAGGAAAATTGACTCACATGATCGAGTGCTCCAAAATGAGTTATTCAGAACATTAAAATCAGTTACAAAAATTACAAGCAGTCACTACAAGACTATGAGAAAACTGAATTTTAAAGGAGGAGAGAGTGTTGGGAGTTGTGGGAACGCTTCGGGGAGGCGGGGCTGAGGCTGGCGCCACTGAGGGGAAGCAGGACCCGCGGGGCGGTCCGGCCCTAAGCAGGAGAGCACGAGCGCACCTTGTGCTGCTGGACCTTTCTAAAAATGTCCCTGTAACTTTTCTGACTGTAAAGTAAGTGATATTTAGTTGCCCAAAAATCCAACTGATAAAGAAAAATATAAGGAAGAAATAATTGTCACCGACCAGACTACCTACCAGAGATAACTGCCATTGATATTGGGTAAGTCTTCTCCCGTGAGTACCCTCAAGAGCTGGGCACGGCTGCTGCCTGGCTGTGCACAGTCCAGGGCTCACTCAGACGGGGTGTGGGAGAAGTGTGTTTCATTTTCGGCCCCAGTTAGGCCACATAAGGGAGAGCTACCTGAAAATCCACAGGGCTGGGGATGAAAGTGAAATGGGTACAAATATCTTCTGGACAAGGATAAATCTATCTTTCTTTCTTCCTTCCTTCCGTCCTTCCCTTCCCTTCCTCCTCCCTTCCTCCTTCCTTCCTCCTTCCTTCCTTCTTTCTTTCTTTCTTTCTTTCTTTCTTTCTTTCTTTCTTTCTTTCTTTCTCTTTCTTTCTCTTTCTCTCATCTCTTTCTCTCTCTTTTCTCTTTCCTTCTTGCTTACTTTTTAAAAAATTTTATTTTAATGGTACATTTTAGCTACACATAGTGATAACATTCATTATAAGGGGTTTGTACTGCTTGCTTACTTTTCATTCCACTTCACATATGCAATCAGTCTTCAACACTGCTTCCCAGGAGGTGATGAGAATAGCTTTACGGATGCCAGGGCCTGGGCTTGACATTCTGGACTTGTTCTCAAGTCAGCCCGATAAAACAAGGGCAGCTGAATGTGAAATGCTTGGATGGAAAATGTTTTTCTTCACTACCATTGATAATTTCTGAGCTTTTATGGATAGGTGCTTGTTGACAGAGACAAATTTCTGCAGAGTTTTAAGGGGAGGAAGAGCAGTCGTTGGGATATTCAGAACTGGAGCAGTCACTGGAGCTGGCTGGCTAGCCTGTATTTAGGGCAGACTCCTCGCTGTCTTCCTGAGAAAGAAAGAGGAAGACCTAGACGGTCACAGACTCGAGTCAGTGTGTTCAGACAGAACCACATTTCTGCATCATTTTGTGGTTGGAGGTCAGGTAAGGGATTGGCTGTAGTTCATATCATGTGCTCCTCATGCCTTTTCTGGGTTCTAGGTAAGCACAGGTGGGCAACATGGGTCTTCGTCCATCCTGTTCTCCTTCTCACACAATCATGACTGAAGTCTGATAGTATGGGGGGATTGTGCCTGACTTGAGGGAAGCCAAGATGAGTGAGACCCCATCTGTGGCCTCAAGTAACTTATAATCTAGTGGCCTAGACAGATATGGAGGGCACCAATGCTAACACAGACAGAATTATGTAAATAAATTATAACTAGATGCCAGGGGAAAATGAAGGAAAAGCTTACAGTGAGCTTACCAGTTTGCAAAGCACTTCAATATGAGTATACTTGACTAGCAGAGCTAGTGTAGGAGTATACCAACAGTGTGGGCTCTTCCACTCAGTCAGCCACACTACTTCTTGATGTATTTCAAGGTATATCTACTGTTTCCATGATGTTAGCCCAACCTTCTGGCTTCCTTTTGCAGCAGGCCAGGGGTCTTCAACCATCTCCTATCTCACCCCAGGTATCTCTGGGTTCCTCACCTCCACTCCTGGGAATAATGGGGAAGTAGGGTGAGACTGGTTCAGAGCTGAAGCCCTCCTCTCCTCTGAGAATGAGGAAGTCAGGTCCAGCACAGAAGAGGAAGTCACAGTAAAAGTAATGTGAAGCGAAGCTTTATTCTTAAGGTTGGGATTGTGAGGAACAGCTGCCTAGTAACCTAAGGCACTACAAGGTAGGGGAATTGAGCTGAATTTCCCAACATGAGGTCATCTCCTGATCATACTTATAGGGGCAAGCTGGTGCCTAAGAATAACCATTTTATCGATGAGTGTAATCTAAGGCAAGCAGGGTTTTAGCCTTTGTTTCTGGGTTGAGAAAAGGTCAGGGGGCTGAAGGGCACATGGTGAGTACATGTAATCTTTTCACAAGGGGTAGCTTCCTTAAATACTAGGAACAATAAGCTTGTGGTGAATATCCGTCCCACATCTTCCCTACCTATTCCCCTCTCTAACTGTCCCTACACTTTCACTTCTTTCCTCTGGACCAATTTCAAGCCCCATCTATTTGACTTTCTCTCCTCATTCTGACTGACTGTAGATGCACCCAAAGGCTTTCCTTGGGTACAGGGTCAAGAGGTGGTGTCTATTGACCAAGTAGGATCATGTGCTGGGTAGAGATGTGCAGGAGGACTGTGGGTCAAGGGTTGACTATCTACCCTGTCCCTGACGAGGAGAGCATTCCCAAGCAGCTTCACTCTTTGCCCCTGCAGGTGAGTAGGGTAGTCAGAGGTGGGCCCATGGGAGCCCTGGAACCTGATTCTTGCCTGCCTCCCCACGCTATCTGCCACCCTCACTCGGATTTTCCATTTCGTGCCTTTGCTTGAGTTTTTCCTCAAGTTTTAAAGTTTGAATGTGTTCTCCAAATTTCATGTATTAGAAAGTTAACCCCCAAATACATATGTTAAGGTAGGACATTTAGGGGGTGATTGGGTCTTGATGGCTGTGCCCTCATAAATGGATTAATCTAGTCTGGATTAATGACTTGTCTGGGGAGTGGCTTTGTTGAGAAGCAAGCTCTTTCTGGCACACTCTCTCTGCCTCACCTTGTGGTGCAGACCTGTCAAGAAGGCCTTCTCCCATGCTGAGATGCCACTGCTATGCTTTTGTACCAGCTTCCAGAATGGTGAGCTAAGTGAACTCTATTCTTTGTAAAGTACCTCATCTCAAGCATTTTGTCATAGCAACAGAAAAGAAGCTAACATATCAGGTTTGAAGCAGAAGGGGAAATTGGACAGTCCCTAAAATTGTCAACTGGATCCCTGAAGTGCTCCTGGTTCCTGTCATTTTACAAACTTGATTCTCTAGTCTTCCCTTCAGTTCTAAAGAACTATATCTTATTACCTCGATATCCCACCCAGAGTGCTTATCTGTACAATGTTCAATACAATATAATGAATTCATCCATTCAACAAATATTCGTTGCATAAGGAACAGAAAGCACATCAACCTAAATTATATGCTAGCTCCTACCATTCTCTTCTCCCGTAAAATGTATTTTTCTTATTTTCTATCAAGAAATTATGGTTCTGTTCTACCCCTAACTCTCTCCTGCTCTGTAGACTTATATCTTGTTAACTCCCAACCTAATCCAATAATGGTAATTTGTCTCATTCGTTTCCTATGTTTTAAAGAAATGAAACACAGATAGTTTAACAGGCAGGATGCCTTCTTAATCCTTTTCTTTTCTGTTCCTTCCCAGAAGTACCTACTCTGCTGAATTTGGTACTTCACAGGGTGTTTTATATACAATCACCCCATACATGGTCTGGGCCATTGGGCTGATGCCTCGAAGGGGCCTGATGCTTCAGCAAATAAATAAAACGTAGACATTTATAACTGCAATGTAGCAAGAAATTCCAGTACAGCAATATATTGGCCTCCAGCCCAAAATGGTATTGGAGGCAGTGAGCCTGTATTTAAAGGACCCTGTTGTCCAAGAGTTTCTGCACTCTGTGATGGGCATTGAGACTACAGCACTCTGGCCGTGTCTCTGAGGAATCAAGGTCCTCGGAGAAGAAGCTCTCTCGCTTCTCCCAGCTCTGGAGCCACATCAACTTGGGTGTCATCTCAGCTGGCTCTCTGCCGCCAGCCTGGCCCACCTCTGTATTGTGGCCAAGCTCATTGTGTATTCTCAATCTACACAGAGTGGATTATCTGCACATTTTCAAATTTCATATATAAATAATATGGTAGTATTCTGTGTATCATTTGGGAATTTGTACTTTCCTCATGAATTTGCACTTATGAAGCTTTCGGGAACTTCCAGGATGGCAGGAGGCATCCTCATAAATGAGACCAGTGCTCAGAGTCTCCTGAGATTGCTCCCCACCTGGAATGAGGAGATGGGCCCTGCCTGCTCTTATTTACATCGAAAATATCCAGGACCCTCAGAGGCACCTTCAGATGCAGCGTCTCCTTGCCACTGAGCAAGTGGAGGAGGCAAGAGCATCTGGAGAAGTCATTAATAAGGGACAGGGAAAATTCCAGGCCAACCTTCTTGAAGGTTAAATCCTTTCTTTGTGAAAGGAGACGAGGACACTGGGAAAACAGTGCAGACACAAGAGATTTCCAGAGGCCTTTCCGCCTGATCAGCTGTAAGATGTTTCTTTGGAACACTGCTGATATCAGACATTTTAAATGAGTCCAACTTCTGGAGAGTTTATCATTAGAAAAATATCCCACTGCCCTGAAGTGTGATCAGCGGGGAGACTAATAGCTGCAAAGTTTGCAAAACACTCTGTCTTCCCTGGGTTAAGTTTGCAACCTGGGAAAACACTAGGAACAGATGGTTTGTGATCTGGGTTTAACAACCTGAGAGGAGTTGAATTTCTGCCTGTGACAAATGAGTGGAGGAAGCCTGTGCACTGGCCTGGGGCAGCGGGGAGGGTGATGATTTTGCTGGCACTAGAGTCAGGAAGGACCCCAAGCACCAGGGCTTCAGCACACAGGCCTGCCTCACAGCCGAGACTGTGCCAGCTCTGCAGCAGCTGTGCGGGATGCTCTGGAGCCTCGAGACTGCAATGCAAAATGGCTCTTCGCTGGGAGGCACAGCAGATGCCATGAGCCACATCCACCTCAGGCACCAAGATTTGAACAGAGGTTACTCTCCTTCCCCTTGAGGAGCTCCAACCATAGTACGGTCCAGAAATCCCTACGGGGGACAGTTCTCTCATCCTCACTCTGTCCCTGAAGTGCCCTACTGCGGACAAAGCAAGGGAGCAAGCTGCCTGAAGAGCAGCAGTCTGCTGACTCTTCAGCAAAAACCTGGGGGAGGTTCGCAACCCGCCGAGACCTCAGTGCTGTGGTTACTAAACGCTGTCTGGTGCCTTAATTAGCCTCTCTGGTCAAAATGCCCCTCACATTTTTGGTGTGACACCAATTAAATTCTCTGAGGAAAGTGGTAGGAGAATCGGCTGTAGCTCTGACAGCTACTTTTCAACAGCTGTCTTCTCAGAAGCTGATTTTCTTAAGGCTTCTGTGACCCAAACTGTGCCTCAGATCTCACCAGAACACAGGAACCGAGGGGTCAGCGTGCTGGGTCCAGCCTGCATCACACAAGCTCTGGCTTCACTCCATTCCCGACCTGCTCCGAGTGGGTGCCCCCAAACGGCACTGGTGCTCCCCAGAGGCAACTCGGGTGCGCTCGCCAGCAATTCCATTTCCACCCCTGCAGTGACCGCCGCGTCTGCCCGGAGCCCTTCATCCTACCCTGGGCAGTGATGGTCTCCGGCCTCAGCCAGGTCCACTTTCCCACAGTTACCCACTCAGACCCACCCTGCCAGGACCCCTGGGTGTCAGTGAGCCCCGGAGACGCACCCACACACACCCCGCTCGCTCCTTCCTGGCGCTGAGTGGCAATTAACCCACGCCCTGCCTTGGTCTCATTTTGCTGCATGTACTATGGTGGCGCCACCTGTGCCCCATGTTTCCCTGAGCCTTTTGTGAAAGCAACTTTTTTTGAGCTTGTGTGTGTGTGTGGTGTGTGTGTGTGTGTGAGGGTTCACAGAGGAACAGACTATAGCTGTTTTTGAGCTTTGGTCTGGAGCCTTTTTCTCAGTAAGACATGGCTGGTTCCAAGGACAAAGACATCTTATGCTTGTCTACCCAGAAGCCAACATCAGAAGCCCTCACGCAAATAAACTGCCTTACGAAGACTGACGCCGCCCAGGGCTGCCCCTCAGAAAGCTGCAGTATCAATTTGAGCCCAAGGTTAGATACCCACGTCACTCAAGAAAATCAAACCAGCAAAAGCTCACTGGACTCAAGAGAAATGTGGTCTGAACTCCTAAAAAGCCTAAGTTTCATAATTTTGAAGAAACCAATCCACTCACTTACCCAGCAGTAAACATTGATTGTGCTTTTACTGCCAGGAAGACAGAAGCACAGCAAGCATGTTTTCACTCCCCACACCTCGGCCCGAAGCAGACACGGATTAGCCTATCTGGTACTTTCCCATGAACCTAAACAAGACAGTATCTTTCTTAAAACAGCATTTCAGGAAACTACTGCAATCAGTAGGAATTGGCCTATGAAATAATACCAATTTGGTATTCCTATTCATTGGCATATTGATGACATTAAGCCTTATAGATAATATGATGAATAAAAATAAGCTATCTGCCTTTGAGCTGGGTGGTCAGGTGCATGGCCCCTAACCCCACATTAGAGTTTGAGGCTGGTGGTCATGGTAGTCAGGGGAGGCTTAACGGAGGAGGTAGTATTTGGATTAGGAAAAATACAATATCACAGTGGGAGGGAGGAAGTAGTTGTTCTAGACAGATAGCAGCACAATCAGAGGCAAGTGGACATGAATGTCCATGGCATGCTAGGGAATACCATCTCCTGCGGACAGATTGTAACATGAAAAAGGAAGACTGGAGGCAAACTGTGAAGGGCCTACCAAGATAGAATGCCAATCAGAAGACGAGAGGAGGCAACTGAAGACTTCTATAAAGGACTGTGATGAGATCAGATCTGAGTTTCAGAAAATTAATTCTACTGCCGTGATGGATAGTAGATTGTAAAGATGTGTGATTTGGGCCAGGAGATCTGACCCAGAATTTAACTTATATACTCAGTCACTGGTTTTAGTGAATGAATGAATGGATGGATGGATGGGTGGTGGTGGTGGTGGAGGGGTGAGCTGTGGGGATCTGACCCCACCCCTACTCTAACTGAAGCAGTTCTCTTCTATCTATAAAGCAGACTTTCATCCATTTTTTCATTAGAAGGAAGTAATCTATGATATTAAAAAAGAAGTCTAGGAACTGTGCTTTGGGCAGGAGGTGATGGGAGCCTGAATTAAGGCCCCACCCTTGAGAGAAGAGGGACGGGAGGTAGAATACAGGGTGGGGTAGTGTGAGTAGGAGTTTTAAAAATTTGTTTATTTATTACTTTCAAGAACAAATAACAGAAACAAGAGTGCCAAACAAGGTCCTCCCAACTATGCCTCAAAATTTTTGCATTTTAATTTAAATTGATATTTAAACATTACTTTAAAGGTCATATTGCTAGGTAGATGAAACATTTTCCTGGAGTCTTCATTGTGATTTGCTTAGTCACCCCCTCCCTTAGTTAGTCACCCCATCCTAAGTAAATTATTAGTCTCTGCCAGAAATATACTTTTCTACTTAGTCCCAACAAAAGTCTATTGGCTTACTCTGAACTTGTCTTTTTGGGGGGAGGGTTCTGGGGATCGAACCCAGGGAGTTGCACTTGCTAGGCAGGTGCTCTACCACTTAAGCTAAATTCCCAACCCCTGAACATGTCTTTTAATCCTCTAGAAAATGTTTACAATCCCAATCAGTCCTTCATTTGGCACATTTAATCACGAGTCAATGAGCTTCCATGTACTAAATGGTAAAAGGCTAGCATTATAGACTAAATGTTTGTGCTCCCCTTCCCCATGTTTATATGTTGAAATCTTAGCCTCCAGTGTGATAGTGTTAGGAAGTGAGGCCTTTGGGAAGTGTGTTTGTCAGGTTACTGTAACTGTAACAAAATACCTGAGATAATCAGCTTAAAAGAAAAAAGGTTTGTCAGACTCACAGCTGTGGAAGTTTATTCCATGATCTCGGTTGGCCATGTCATTTTTGGGCCTGTCAGTACCTCATAGCAGGAGCACAGGATGGAGAAAACCGAATGACCTCATGGCCAGTGATGAAAGAAAAGGGAAGAGGAAGGTCCACAGTTCCTATGTTCCCTTTGGGACACGCCTCCCTTGACCTAGCTCTTCCCACTAGGCTCTGCCTCTTAAAAGTTCCACCACTTCCCAGCAGCACACTGGGTGGGGACCAGGCCTCTAATGCATCAGGCTTTGAGGGATTTTCCAGATCCTAACTGGAGCAGGAAGTGAGTAGGTCATGAGGATGGAGCCCTCATGTGTGCGATCAGTGCCCTTATAAAAAGGGAGCCCTAAGAGACCTCTCTGCCCCCCACAACAGGAAGATGCCATGCAGGCCCCATATTTACAGACCAGGAATCAGGGTCTTGCCAGATCCTGGATCTGCCAGTTGGTCTTCAACTTTCCAGCCACAAAAACACTGAGAAATACACTTCTGTTGTTGAACCCATCCAAACTCTTGGATTCTGTTATAGCAGCTTGAACTGACTAGATCAACTAAGGACCCCCAATTCCCATCTAGCACCTCACTTCTCCTTTGGCTCCTTCCCAAGGCCCTGGAGAATGAATGCTATAGCAAGAAGTCAGAGAAATGGGGAAGTTCTCAGAATTGAAATTCCTCAAAATTTTGGAACACAGTTCTGGGGGCCAGCAACATAGAATTGCCCTTATGCTATTTCCCCAGGAGGAATATTAGGAAAACAAGTACGGTTGAGTACAATCATTTCCAAAAAGACACGTCAACACCAAAAAGGAAAAAAAGTCGACTCCAAAATAAAGAATGGTTCTTTAAATTGAATACATTTTGCTTTGCACTAAACCTAAATGTCTTGTTTCACTTTAGACCAGCAAAACCAGCTCCAGTGACCAGCAGGATCCAAGGGCTGGTTTTGGTGACAGCAAGTTCCCGGAGCCTGGGGTGGGAGTTCTTGCTTGTTCTCCTGACGCCAAGACCCTGGCAGCCAGACCACTGCAGGGAGGCTGTTAGCCACTTAAGGAAAAGGGGCTATATCCCCGCCTTCTGAGCTGGAGTCTGAAACTTGCTTTTCTATAAACGGTGACTTGTTGCATTTAGGACTGTGTCAAAATATTCAGGTAATTCAGGCAAAGTGGTGGGTTATGTAAACTTATCTAAACTGACCCGAGAATTTCACCACAATTTATATCATTGCTTCTATCCGACATCTGATAGGTGTCCAGACAGATGACTTGGAAACAAACTGTGGCGTGCAATCCAATCAGAAGTGGGAGGCAGCCTGTATCCCTGATGGCCTCCTGGACTCTTTAGATTCAGCCCTCATTCATACTGCTGTCCTCATTCACAATACCCAGATGCAAACAGTGACAAATGTTTAAGTGGTACCTTTTCATTAAGGAGTTTGCTGTGCTTTCTGAAAACATGCACTCTTTCCACCTGTAGGACCACTGCCTGGATGGGGGAAGGGTTCAACTGGGAACTGGGTCCCTATATTCTAGTTCTGAAGCTGCCGTAGGTGAGCCGTAAGCCTCTGTGTGAGGGTGGGGTGATGTGCTGTCTTCTCTGAGCCTTTTCCATTGCCAGCATCCTATGAGTTATGATTTTATAGTGAGTAGGTCAGAGACGGTGACAGGATCTTTCCATAGCTCTCTTTTCTGGTCAAAATGCAGTAAGAATAGGCCAAATACTTTATTAAGATGTTGATTTTTATGAATTTTCCACCAAATACATTGATTTCTTTAGTTGGCCTGGGTTTTGGGGACACAGATTTGGCTATTATATTCACAAATTCTCCTGACAAGCGGACAACAGAAGAAGTAGGAGCCAGAAGCTTGAAAGTCCCACAATTTATAGTTCTTACTGGGATTTTGGTTTGCTGAGCCCATGTCACCTTAATAAATTATTGAGGCTTCTCTTTTCCCTGAACCTTTCCTTGCATCTTTGTTCCAAAACAGTCTAAAGAATATTTTGTAGGAATTGGCCACTTCCCTGTTTTGAAGGTGAAAGGTTTTGAGGTCACTCTGAACAGGAGATGTTTCTATTAGATGCTTCTGTGGTTCCAGGCCCACCGTCAGCTGTACCTTTGACTTGGCGAAGGGATTCATATGTTATTTCTAGCCCAGAGCAGTTTTTCCACAATTTAAGTTCAGCGAATGCCACAACTCTTGCAGACTGAGTTCTAACATGCCCGGGGAAATCATGACAACCCAGTAAGGAGTGAACAAAGAGTGCTTACTTGCCCTGGGTCTCCCAGAAGTCACCCAGTGGACAGTGAATGGCATGCTGTCTTCTCATCTGGTGTAATGCTTCCCAGAAAGGCTTTTAGCACTAGGTTCCTGCCCTGGTCTTGCAATGGTGAAATCAAGGAATCAGATAATGGTAATAATAATATCAACAACGGCTTCATCTCTCATTTACTTTGTACCTATTATGTGGCAAGCAATGTGCTAGATGGTTTTAAAAACTTTTATGCTCATTTACAGATGAGAGAAAGAGGCTTAGAAAGATCACATAAGAACTATTGATTTGGAATTTAAAGATAGGTGTAATCGGGCCAAAGTCTTATTTTATTCTGCTGTGGTACACGGGGTAAAATGATGATGAAGAGATATGGATGTGGTTGTGGAGGTTAGTGCCCTTGCTCCTTCTAGCTACAGATCCTCACTAAAATTCTTTAATAACTGTTCCTAATTTTGCTAAAATAATAGCCACCTCCCCAACCCACTCTCCACTTATGTGGCAATAGGACTTCTTCTTTCAGCCTATCTTCTGTGTCTCCAGGAACATCTATGGAAGGGCCCAGGAAGTTGCACACATAACTCACACTACTGCTCACACTTCTCCTGTCCCTTCCTGCCATCCCTGAGAAATCATGCAGTGCAGTCCCCTGTTTTTGCAGACCTGTCAAAGCTTCAGTGTGGCAGGCCTGTGACCTCTAATAGACCTTGGACAATCTCCCTTCTGTCCTCCAGCTGCTCATGAGCTCTTGACATCCCTGCTCACCCCAAGTGTCTCTCTGGCTGGAGGGGAAAGGACTCTGCCTTCTGTGCCCTGCTCTGCTGTGTGTCCTTCCGCATGTGTGTGGCAGGGGTGGGTGGTGGGAAGATGCAGACCAGTGGCCACCATACCTGACCCCTGGATTACAGCTCTTCCCATTGCTCTAACACAGGACATATAAGCACAGGAGGGGCTGGCTCAGAAGCTCACATAGCAGCCTTCTGTACTCAGATACGTGGCTCTTTTTTTGGTCCTGTGGGTAAGCGGAGTCACCCAGGGCTCCTTTCTCAGTCAAGGGCATATTTTTCTCCGTGGGTTCCAGACCTTCCCTGTAATTTGGTGTCCACATCTGTATGTGATCCCACAGGCATCTGGGTCCACAGAAATCAGGAAATGTGGCTAGAGAGGGTGAGGTGGTATTTCCTGACAGACACTGAGTATTCAAGTCTTGGGGGGAAGATGGGATGTGTGATATGCAGTGTGCAGATGAGATAATATTTTGAGCTAACTATCCATTGTCATTTTACCTTTGTTGTTCCTCTTTCTCTCCCTCATTCCCTCCCACCCACCACACAAGCAGATCACAGCTGACTCTGTGTTCCCACCTTCCGAGAGGTTTGTGACAGGACATGAAGCAAAGACTTGCCTCCTCACCTTTGGAAACAGAAGCCTAAGCCCTTAGCAGAAGACCCAGTTTAAGAAGGAGTGTCCTGAGGAAGCGTGGAAAGAAAGAAGCAGTTTCTCCACTAGTGAGGTCCTGCTTGGCTGGCTGGAGGCGAGGGCAGAGGTGACAGAGAGATGGGTCTGTGGGCCCCAGGAGCAGAGAGGAAGCCCTGCTTCCTGGAAAGGTGACAGCAGCATGATGCGTAGGTGGCTTTGCAGAGATGCTCAGAGGCGGGGCTAGGGCACAGCATGGGGCATGCTGGGCCCGTGTGGGAGGCCAGCCAGGCAGGGTCTGAGATGAATGTTGTAGACAGCAAGGCGAGGACCAGGTGGGCCACCCCAGAGGTGTCAGTGATGTAGGGAGGAGAGTCTGGTTAAGACCGAAGTCAGGCATTTTTCATTTCCTTTTTGGTCTTTCTGCCAGGCAGAAAAGAGCTTGGCATTAGAAATTAAGATGTTATAGAAAATGAAGAAAGTTATTCTGAAGCCTGTGTGTGTGGCCGAGGGTTGATCGCCTCTGTCACCCGCTCCCCTATGTTAGCCTCATGAGGAGGGGAGTGGCTGTGCTCACCCTCAGTCTGGGCATTTGCTTGGACTTGGACTTTCCATCTTAGACTCAAAAGTAGATGGCTTTGAAGATGAATGCCTTCATATTGTGCTTTCTTTTCCCTTTCACTAATTATTCGACAAAACGGTTTTAAAACAGAAAGCATTCGGCAAATATTGTTTGGCTCTTCCAGGATCTTAAACTTCAGAGGGATGCCACAACTCATCTTCTAAAAAATTGATGGTGTTTATAGATCTGAGAAAATGAGTCCTTAAGAAAAGCTCTAATTAAACATTGCAGAGTGTTGCTCATTTCCTGGTATGGCCTTGTTTTTAAACAACACCTAATCTTTAAAATGACTTTGCTCAGAAGTCTTGCATTTTTTCCGAACATGTCCTCTGTGTGTATTAAATTGACTAAACATTCAGAAGAAGGAGCACAAATTAGACCCAGGAGATCTGCTGTACAAAATAAGTAGGAGGGGGGAAGATGGTACCTATCCTGAAAATACACCAAAATTCTGATTGAAGTTCCAGATCCAGTCCCATGAAAACCTCTTAGGAGCATTCAAACATTGAAAATAAAATGGAAAAAAAGTGATTATGCACTGGAATCAGCACCTAATTGTTTAATGAATACATAGCCAGGATTCACTACCAATGTCTCTCCTCTTCAACATACATCTGGTGATGAAGGAAAGTTCTTTTTGGTTGCAAAGTGGTCTTCAAAATTTGGACACTCTGAGTGATGACAAACAGGCAGCATCATCTTCTTCTTGCTCACAGTAAATTTCTGGCGGTTTTGACAGGTCATAAACACACATGAAATGTTAAACCTCGTGGGTTGTTAGATGTTTCTTAAGGTTGAAAAAAAACACTTTAAAAATAAATTTTCCTTATGTCTACTTTTTCCACATTCTCAACTCTGACATTCAAGTGCACTTCATGGGCTGACATGTAAAACATTTGAGAAGTGAATTTTGAAAACCATTATGACTCACCTTTAATCTTTTAAAAAAATTTTTCCCCAGATTTTTAAAGTTTATTATTCATGTTTACAGTACATGCAGTTACAAACATCTTGGGGAGTGGGTACATGTACACAACCAGCTTGTTTCCCTTTTTAAAAATCCCCTCCCCTGCCTCCCCCATTCCCTTATCCCATTTTTCATTCTTGTTGACATTATTAATCTTAGCTCATATTATGACGTATAATATTTACATCAATTGAAGTTACTAGGTTTCTGCACATGGCATTCCTTTATTCTTCTTATTTCCCCTTCCTCTCCTCCTCACCCCTTGCCCTTGTTCCCCTGGATGCCTTCCCTATTGCAAGAGAGCCATCCCCTTGTCCTCTTCTATCCATCCTTTCTTATTCTGTTTGTACTTTTTCTCACTCAAATGAGAGATACCAGATGGTATTCAAGCTTGTGTGTATGGTTTATTTCACTCAACATTATATTTTCCAGGTGCACCCATTTTCCTGCAAATGTCTCAGATTTGTCATTCTTTACAACCCAGTAGTATTCCATTATATATGGATACCACATTTTCTTTATTCAGTCATCTGTTGATGGGTATAAGGACTGCTTCCATGATTTAGCTATTAGTTGTGCTGCTATAAACATTGGTAGGCATGTATCGCTGTAGTATGATGTCTTAAGCTCTCTGGGGAAGATGGGGTGTGCAGTGCTGGGGATCAAACTCAGGGCCCTGCACTTGCTAGGCAAGCACTCTACCACTGAGTGCTCCTCGACCCCTGGAACCCTTTATTCTTAAAGAATCTGTAAAGTATCAGGCCAAATTTACCTTAGTATTCTTGAGACAAACAAATGAAATGCTGTAAATAAGATTAGTAAGAATAATTAGTGTTTACTTGACCAAGAGAAATTTTCATTTCTATTAGATAACCAGAAGCAATGAGTTATATTTGAAGTGGTCCTTGTCTGGGATTGTGGTTAGAGCACCAGAATCTTCTGACAGTCACCAGAACCTTTTAGAAAGGGTCTCCTTCCTCCGTGTCCAAGATGTCATGGTTTCCAGCTGCTCTCTGGACGCCTCAGGCTCTTCCTCCTCATCTAGCTGTTCAGTGGTGGAGTTACTCAGGACGTTGTGCGTGTGTGCACCTTTTCTTTTCGCACTGTCCACAAACAGATTGGGATGGAGATAATGCTGACATCCATTCCAGCCAACCTCTTCCCTGAGTTCCTTCGTGTGCATCCTGACTCGTGGGCGGTCCCGCGCTCCACTGTTAGCTTAAACCTTAAACCCCGGCATCAGTCTTAATGCCCATCTCCTCCAATCTCCTCCTGACTGTCACTCTAACCATTTACTCTCTTTCCATTGTCACCAACTTATGTCTACCATCATCATTCCTTGTCCAGATTTCTCTGTTTCTTAATGGTATCATCTCTTCTAATATGTTCCCCTGAGACCACAAGGGGAACATATTAGAAGAGTGAAATCTGAATATGTGCTAGGCGTGGTGCTGCACACCTCTAATCCCAGAGCTCTGGGAGGCTGAGGCAGGAAGGATTGAAAGTTTGAGCGTAGCTTGGGCAACTTAGAAATTTAGTGAAACCCTGTCTCAAAAGATTTTTCCCTAGTAATGAAAAATACCCAAGAAACAGCTGGTTGTGTCATTCCTCAGCTAAAAGCCTTGTTTTGAACTCTCAGTGCCCTTAGGAGAAAATTTTAATTTGGTAGAGGTCGATAAGGTCTTTCATGATGGAGACCACATTTCTCTCTCAACATAACACCCTTGACCCCTGCACAGCAGATGGAAGGCACTGTTTGCATTTTCCGATCCCCTTCCTTAGAATACTCTCTGCCTTACCTCTGCTCTCTCCCAGATCTATTAAGCTTTCTCATGGCCCAGCTATCACCTCTCCTGGGAGGCTTCCTCTGCCTTCCCAAGACTGCATCAGGTACCTCTCCTTTGTGCTTTGCAGCACTTGGTCCTTCACATCACAGCACACAACACAAAGAAATTGCCATAGTAGCTTCACTCATCAGTTTTCTCCAGTGAACCGTAAATGCCTTCCAGGAAAGTTATGTCCAGTTCACTATATCTCCAACAATCTGTTCCTTCATCTTTGATGCTCAAAAAAATTTGAAGAATGGATGAATGCAGTTTACCTTAAAAATTTGTTTCTCAGTTTCCTAATTCTAATTTGCCCAGCTGGAGTCAGTTTCCGTTTCTGGTCCAATAAGCTGTCCAGGGTGAGAAAGTAGGGATGCAATTTCTGAGAAAGGAGTAGAGGGTGGTGGTGGAGGCAATGAGTGTCATCTTACTACCATAGAATTATACCAGTGGCCTTCAATGAAACAATAAAACTACATTAAAAAAAAAAGACATTGCATGTGATTCACCAATTCATACAGCCTCTTCCAACTAGCCCAATCATAAAGAGGTCCAACTGTACTTTTCTTTTAACATAAAATAAAAATTATCCAGTCATTTCTTACTCAATATTAGTCACTCATTCATACCATGTACAAAGCTGTATGGCAGGTTCTTGGTAGATAGTAGAACATAAATTAAAATGCCTGTTCTCATTGTGCTTTTTAAAAAATTACCATGAGGGCATCATTTTCAATTATAAAATTTAATATGGAAAATAAATGAATATTTCAAAAACATTTAATATGGAAGAAAAGAAGAGTATAATGAGAAATAACCAGGAGATGGAATGTGATTTGGACATAGGAGTTAAGGAAGGAAAAAAAAAAATACATTTAAACTAATACCTGGCTTCTCTGGGAAGAATGACTGGGAGTGGAGAATGGGAAGACAGAAAGGCCCTGGAGATAACAGGGAATTATAATAATCTCAGCTATTAAAAGACTAGGATGGTGGCAGCTGTCATGGAAAGAGGTAAATGGGTTTGAACATTTTTGGAGTTGGAATTGATTGCACTTCTGTTAGGCTGTTTGTAGGGGTGAGTCAAAGGGAGGTGCTTACTCCTCTTTGCTAGGATAAAATACCTGACACCCACAAGTTAAAGGAGGAAAGATTTATTGTGGCTCACAGTTTATAGAGGTTTCAGTCCGTGGTTGGCTGGCCCCAAGGTAGGGTGACACAGCAGAGGGGCATTGGAAAGGAGAAACAGTCCATGGCAGGGCAGGCAAGAAGCAGCAAAGCAGCAAGCCTTCCAGACATTTATCCCATCCAGGATACAAGCATATTGATTAGGGTGGGCTAAGAACATCCAAGGTAGGCTTTTCCATTATCCATACCCAGAACTATGCTAAGCCAACTAGTGGACTAATCTAGTTATCACACACACCCTTGACCCAGTAACACACACTCTAGATCCAGTCACCTTCACAAAGCCCCACCTATGAGCTCATGAGGCGGGCATCTAGATACAAGCCACAGCAGATGCCAAGAATAAGAGTACAGATTAAGTACATGAACTCTGAGGCTAGATTGTTTCATTTAAATCTCAATTCCATTAGTAAACTCTGTGACCTTAGGCAAGTTATTTAATATCACTGTGCCTTGCTTTCCATTTCTACAAAGTGGGTGATAATAATAGCAGGTAATTTGAAGAGTTGCTGTGAGAACATGTCAAACATTACTTGCATGTCTGTTTTCTTAACAGACTGAAATAGAGAGGTACAAATCCAGATCTGTAGCTCGAGCAATGTAGAGATGCAGGTGACATTTATTGAGAGAGGAAAAAAAAGATTTTCATAAAGTGAGGACCAGAGTTCAACTTTAGACACAAGTTTGAATTACTGCAGATTTATTGGACATTTCCTTTTGGATCAGAGTCTAATCTCAGCAGGAGTGATTGGGCTGAGGACGTTAATCTTTGAGACTTCAAAACATAGGCAGTATTCAAAATTCAGGGAATGGAAAAGACAAGGAAGGGGAAGTTTGTAAAGTGAGTGAGGTGTAAACTGAGGGCCAAGGACTGACCATGATGGTTCTTAAAGCCAAGTAGAGAAGAAGCCAATACGTGAATTATGTGCAGAGCTGTTGTGTATGCACATTAGACATGTGGAAGTAGAAACATCTGGTATAATGTGAATGTAAGGGATACTGAGACAAAGAATGGCCCTTCTATTTCTATTTTAATGGAGCTTAAAAGTTGAATCTGCTGTTTAGTCTCGTTAAATTGATTTTGTGGCTTCATCTAGTACTCACTGGAGTCTCTTCATCCAAAGATTTAAAAGAAAGTCCGGAGAATTTGCAGAGCAAGGTGGTATCATGGCTACATCTGTGATGGCAAGGACAGAAGAGGGGTGTAGTTACTTAGAACAGAGAATGAAATGTCTTACAAGCTGCAGTAAGGAGCTTGGACTTGATTACAATGAAGGCCTATAAAAGGGTATTGAGCAAGGGTGAAACATGATCATTTTACATTTTGGAAAGATCATTGTTGAACCATGCAGAGACTGTATTGGAAAGGAGGAAAGGCAGATGCTGGGAGACCAGTGGTGTATCTGCTGCAGGGACTCGGGATAGGAAAGTGAGCCAGGGCTGTGGAGAAGTGCTTGAAACTCTCCAAGCAAGGACCAGGGTGAGGAGCAGATGGGACCAGCTGACTGAGTGGCTAGAGGGTAAGAGAGGATGGAACCAAGCCTTCTGGTTTATTTTCTGATGATTCTTTACCTTCGAAGCATTCCATTTTCCTTAGTACATCCTTATGGTTCACACAGCACTCTCAACACTTTCTACAGTGATAATCCCTTAATTATCAAATATGTTCTCATCTTGTCTTCTGATGAATCCACATACTCATTAAGCAGCTCAAAGGGAGAATAAAGATGCAGATTTACTTCATGTAGGCTCAGTTCTCTGAGCCCCAGGATGAGATAGAGGAATAAAATTCCATTACTTTATTACAGAAGCCACAATCCTCCACAAAGAAAATATGCAAGTGACTGACTTGGTCTCTGTATCATCTAGCATAAGTAAGTATAAAAGTATTAACAGTGTAGGTCTTACTTATAAAATTAAATAATGTAGCTTATCATTATGAGAGAAAGCCAATATTTCAAATAGCAATATTTTTGTAATAAATAAGAAATCCCTTCACCAACTCTTCAAGATCTCTGTTAATGGAGAAGATTTCCTAATGATCTAGTTCAATACTGCTTTGCATGCTGACTTGCCTTCCAACTGTACATCAATACACATAAATAAATAGGCAATTGCTTCTTTGGTGAGAGTTTGAGGACCCAGGGGAAGACAGCCTTACCACTAGGTACCTTTCCCAGTCCTGTTGTTGTGTACAACGATCATACTGGTTTCTTCTCACTCGTCTGAATTACTTTCTTCCTAGTCTCTGTCCAATCTATTCCTGTCAGGTTTAAACCCCAACCATGCCATCAAAACCGTTCACTGAGGTCACGGATGACTTTTATTTTGGAAAATGGTGATGTCTCAGTGTTCAACTTTCTTTCTTTCTTTTTTCTTTTGTTGAGATGGAGTCTTGCTATGTCCCCTGGGCTGACATCAAACTTTTAGGCTCAAGTGACCCTCCCACCTCAGCCTCCTGAGTACAGACTACAGCCCACCCCCTACTTTGTGCTTAGTTTCGGTCCTCATCTTGTGGGGTCCATCAATTGCATTCGATGCAGCTGATTACTCTGTCTTCATTAGTGCTCCTTCTTCACCTGACGTCAAGAACAACACATTGATTTTCCTCTTTCCTCATCGACCTCAACTTCTCTTGGTTTACGCTTTGGTCTCTTTATGTTCAGAATGCCCTAGAGCTCACTCCTTGGACTTCTTTTCTCAATAATTTAAACCTGTGGCCACTTCATCTGGCTTGTGGCATTAGCACCCTTACCCTGATGACTCTTCAGTGTGTACCACCTGGACTCCAGGCTGACACACACAGTGCGGACTTGCCATCTGCGCTTGAGTGTCGAGTAGATGTCTCAAACCCAACACGTCAGAAAGGACTCTCAGTCTGTCCCCAAAGCTCTTCTGCTCACAGTCCTCTTCCATCTCAGTTGACAGCAACTTGATCAAGCCAGTGCCCATGACAAAAACCTTGAAGGTATGCTTCTTCTCTTTCTTTTACAAACCATATTCAGTCAGCCGGGAAATCTTGATGGTACTGGCAAAATACACCTGTGGTCCAATCTCTTCCTACCACTTCTGCGGCCACCATCCTGGTCCATCTGGACTACCACCATTAAGTTGCTGTAATATACTCCCAGTTCGGCCTTCCTGTTTACCTTCTTCCCTATCCTCAACAGCACAGCTCGTGTAATCCTTCTGTGATACTTTTAAAAAGTGATGATCAGCATCACTTCCCTATTTGAAAACATTGCAGTGGATCAGAGTTAAAACCAAGGCCTTGCAGACACCTTCACACTCTTCCCTGGTCCACTCTCACCCCCTAGTTTACGGACTTCATCTCTTTCACTTCTCTTCTGCTTCTGAGACACTGGACTTCTTGCTGTTTCTCTGACCTACCAGACAACCTCCACTTGTGCCCTCCACTAAGGTGCTCCTTGTTGGGTACCTGGAAGGCTAACCCCATACTTCTTTCAAGTCTTTGTTCAAACGCCATCTTCACAGTGACAACTATGGTTCTCTGCCATATGTAATTCTGTGACTTGCCCCCAAACCCAACACTCCCAGCTCCCTCATCCTGCTTTCCTTTTCCCTTTTGCTGCAGCACTGATCACTTTCTACTATGTTAAATAATCTGTTTATTTATTAGATTCATTATTAATTGTCTCCCCCTGCTGGAATGTAAGTACCACAAAGACAAAAATCTTATGTTCATTGATGTATCCTGTGCACCAAGAACAGTGCCTGGAATACAGGAGGTACTCAGTAAATACAGTACTGGTTAAGTAAATGAATACTATTTTTTAGTCTTCAACTACAGTTGTAATTTGTCTCCCCTTGGATGGTGAATAGAAAAATATTTAACAAGGCAAATGTAACTGGGGAGAGGTGTCATAAGGCTAATATTACTGGGGACAGGTGACACATTCAGCTGTAGGCTTCTGATGTGAGCCATAGCTCACAGAATTACAAGTGAGGTGTCACCTTTCCAGCTCACTCCTTCCACAGAGTCTTCCATGTTCTGTCCTCAGGATGAGGAACAGATGTAGTCAGTGGTGTCTGCTCAGGGTTCTTCCTCCCTAGAACAATTAGGTCCTTTCCTCTTCATCTACATGGGGTCCTCACAGGGACTCAATTCTTCAAGACCTTGTAACAGAGAGAATGAGAAGTAGTGGATCCATTAAAAATACTGGAAATTTGCAAATTAAGCCACTATCACCAATAAACCTGATTTAGTTCACTGACATCTATAGGAAACACAGATGATCACCAGACTTGAACAGCAAGAGAGGGCAAGGGACAGCAGGAACTCGAGCGAAGGGCTGGGAGCTGTTGCTAGAAGGTAACACTGGAAGAGAGAGGAAGATGGGCACTTTGTGGGGCAGCCATTATGAGACATTTGTCTTATTTTTGCCTCAGCCAGACTCCTGGGACCCAACTGAGCTGCTGGTGGTGCCGGGAGAGTCTAACCGAAGCAGCCTCAAGAGCTCTTGGAAGCATCCGCTGGACGAGCGACCCTCAGGCCGGTAGGTGCTGAGGGATCTCTCCTACTGGAGCATTTCTGGAGATTTCAGGCCTCTTCTGCATTTCTCTCTGTACTGATAACACGCCAAAGCACTGGGAGCAACTAAAGTGAAACAACGAAAGTTCCACTAAGTATTGAGCCCTTGTGCATAACCAGTCCTCAAAAAGCTCTATTTCTTGAACAGCACTGAATTGCTTAAACTTGGTCAAAAAGAAATCAACACGGAAGGGCCTATGCACACAGTGGGTATTCACTAACCATTAAGTCCTGTTTCTTATTTTCCCTCTCTCTTATTTTCCTCTAGTGTCCCTCATATCTCCTTTGAGATGACTGTTTTCCACGTTTGTCTCTTTCACAGAGTATCTGTATTTCTTCTTATTTGGCCCAGATGTCAGATTGGCTTGCATTAGTCCAGGCTGAATCATTTAATTTCCTGTCTATGTTGCTAACCTTTCCAGATCCTCTGTATCATTTCTCAGTTATTCCTGCTGTTTACAATAGCTGTCAACTTAAAGCCATCTGCAGATCTCATTAACACACCACCAACTGACTCCTTCTTCCGTGAGATCACAGGGTATTTTAAATAAAACAAGACTGGTACCAGTTCTCTCTTCTCCATTTGAGGCACTATCTCTCTGGGTTACATTAACTTATTATCATTTTTATATGATTATATTATTATTGCACATAAATTTCCAGTCTTGGCAAACCTATACATGTAAAAATCAGGATTAACCTTTTTTTTTTAAAATCAAGTCATTCACCTTAGAAGAAGATCATTTATTAATTCCTTTAACTGGTCATCTTTCCTAGGATACTTAAAATGCTTAGCTTACAAAAGAAATCACTCTATTTTTAAAGGTTAATTTCAGCTTTGAATGTAGGTGTTTCATATATTTTAACCCTGTTAGTGTCTAAGAAATTGTTTCTTAACAGATCTTTGAGAATAAGCTGTAAATACTTTCATGTTAATAGTAGGTAAGCATCTGAAGAACCTACCCATTTTCTCACATTCATTGGCTCCTGGCTTCAAATTTTTCTACTCTTTTTCTTAATACACTTGAAATATTTTCAAATTTCACTTATTATTCTTTCCTCAAAAATTGTTTGAGTCCCCTCTATGTTCCAAGCACTGTGGTAAGTGCTAGGATGCTATCAGGCAGAGCCTCCATCCCCCAGGAACCCTCAGTTCAGGAAAGGGCACGAAGGAAAATAACACTATTGAGCACCAGCCATATTCTGGTTCTGCTGTATGTTGTCCCATTTGGACCTCACTGAAACCCCATCTCACAGCTCAGAAAACAGGTGTTCATAGAAGTAGTTCACCTTTAAAGTAGAATATGAACAGACAATTGTATCAGCCAGCTTTCTGTCACTAGAACAAAATACAAGAGATAATCAGCTCGTAAAAGGGAAAGGTTTCTTTTGGCTCAGTCTTGGAGGTTTGGGCCTATTGCTTTGGGCATCATGGTGAGCTGCTGCATGGCAGGAAGCAAGACAGTGAGGAAGGGGCTGGAGTTCCACAGCCTCCTTCATGGCACACCCCCAGTGACCTAACCATCTTTACGCCATTAAACCAAGCCTTTAATACACGGGTCTTTGGCAGACACTCAACATTCAGACTCTAGCAACAACTTCCAGAGGAAATGCTAATTGACAATAAACATTTTGGGGAAATACCCAACCTTCTTAGTTATCAAGGAAATATGAATATATTAAATACTATTGAAATACTATTTTTTTTAACCTATCAAGTTGGTAAAGAGAAAAATAATACTTGAAGCTGGTTGGGCTGTAGTAACTCAGTGTGTTCTACATACTACGGCTGCAGGGAAAATAACATGGGCTGATCTTCTGGAGAATAATAATAATATGTAACAAGGACCATTACAAGAGAAACTAACCTTAACATCCACCACAAGGGAGTGAAATAAAAGCATGCTACACCCATACAATGAAACCGTACAATCATTGAAAATCAAGTAGAATGTGTGATGATATGTAAGTACCTTCTGAGCAGTAAGTAAAAAAAAACATATTACAGAGAAGTAAATGCTATGAGATTAGAATATAAACAGGAATGTGCAAGTGTGTGCATGTGTAGAAAATAAAAGAGTAGAAAAGCAGCAATTTAATAGAAGTCATTCACAAGAGGTGGGATGGACCTTTTTCTATTGGTGTCTTCTAAGTACTGATAATTAAGAAAACTCAAACACATAAAACTGTTCACACATTCAGATCTGATATCAAACAGCAATATAGACTGCATTGCTTAAAATACCATTGATCAACCTGGTATATTAAGTCTTTTAAAAAACTCCCAAATCCATTTACTTTCTATATTCCGTCCATCTTCAGTCTCCAAACCCTAATTACAGCATATCTTAAGTAATTCCTTGATGACCTGTCTAGTTTCAACCTCTGCTTTTTATCAAAAGATTAATTTCTTCCACTAAAATTACTTGCTCTTCTAAACTCTCTGACCTAACACTCTCACAGCAGTAAGCAACCCTTCATTTTTTCAAAGCCTCCTGGCACATCACCCCAAGTTTCATCATGTATTTCTGTACTGTAAAATGTGGCCAAGGCTTGCAGTGTTTAGCATTGCTCAGCAGTGGGCCGTGGGTGTTTGGGTTGGGACAGTTCTTTGTGGACCAGGGGCATCCTCCACCCTGGTCTGCTAAGTGCCACCACATATTTTCAAACACTTCTCAAGAGTGGGCAATGAGAACCACCCTGATGGGCCCCTGCTAAACACCTAACCTCATCTTTCTCTACTCCCCCATCCCCTGGCTCCATGCCAGCCAACTTGATCTCCTTGCTGCTCTTTTTGCAAGGCCACAAAGGAAGGAATGGGGGAGGTTCTTATCATCTTTATAACTCGTTCTTGTATTACATTTCCTCTAAGTATTTGATTGGTTCTTGGTTCCCTTTAAATTTGATCCAGTTTCCTCCAACAGTAGATGAAGTGACCAATGAAACTAATCATTGATTGACTGACTTCCCTGTTCCCACGGCCATAACCCTCCACTTCTGCATGGTCCAAACTAAACGCCACGTCTACACTTCCCTTTGACTTCTGTTTTGGGGCAGTGTCTGTGAACTAACTCTGTAAGGAAGAGAAAAACGATGTGGGTGCTGTCACTGAGCCCTGCCATGGTTTTAAGGAGTCCCCCATAGTTTGTGAGTTGGAAGCTTGAGCCCCAATGCAACCGAGCTGAAAGCTGAAGCTGTAAGAGGCGGTCAGGTGAGGAGGGCTCTGCTCTCACAAATGGATCAAAGGCTATTATCTTAGGAATGAGGTAGTTTTTGTGGGAGTGAGTTTTCTAATAAAAAGGTAATCCAGCCTCTGTCTTCTCTCTCACTCTCGAGTCCTTCTGCCTCCCACCATGGATATGCAGGTAGGCCTCACCCGGACGTCCTGGCCTTCACAACTGCAAGGAGTACATTTTTTTTCCTAATAGATGACCTGCTGTGAACACAAAGAATAGGTGTATCAGTGCAGAATGAAGGCAGCACAAAGCTGAGTGAGAGGGGTTGGTGATTTAGCACAGTGGTAGAGTGCTTGCCCAGCAAGTGGGCCCTCGGGATCAACCCAAGGCCCTGAGTTGATCCCAGCACCCACGCGGCAAAAAGCAAAACCAAACAAAACCAAAAGAGACAGTAACTGTTCTGAAATGACATACATTGCTGTTATACCTTGAGCTTCTTAAGGGCAGTCTCTGTAACTTTCTCTTTATACAGAACACCCCCTTGCACTCGCGGTTCAGTCACACCCTCAGTTGTTCTCGGATTTTTCCTTAGAAGGTAACTAATAATTGGTCGCGAAACCGCAAATATCCTCTGCAATTGTCTTTTTGGCGGGAGAGTTGCAAGTAGCCAATCTGAGAGCATTACTCAGTTCTCCTTGCTGCTGATTGGCTGCTCCTCTATACCCCATTGCTGGCAGATGCACCAGCTTTCCTGCATTATAAAATGTTGCTGTACCGCGTGTAGCGGTCTGGAGTGTTCTGTTTTGTTCTTAAAAGCCCCAAGATTCCTAAGATGCTACCAAAATGCCCTGCACCTTCTAAGGCTTTATTAATACAGGACCTTTTTAAAATTAAATTGCAAAATTGTGGGAGACATAGCATATTTAGACCTTAAACTATGAAAAATGGGCATTTATAGGCATTTTTCTGATCGTATCTGAAATTCGCGGTGTTTCACAATTCACGGGTGCTCAAGGAACACAACCTCCATGTATTTAGGAGGTTCGCTGCATTCCCAAGATGAACTAGGACTGAATAACATAGGTGCCCATCATTACTCTGAAAAGAAGCCTCCTCTTTGAGAGCAGGATAGGAATGTGGTGGTTTAATGACATGGGTATCTTGAGGCTGGTGATGGACTTCAGTGTAAGTGTTGAGCTTGGCATGAATGTGACCAAAAAGTAGAGATTAAATTTGCTGAAATTCCCACTAGGTCATACATTTTTTTTCAGTGACTAAATTTCCTGCACATTTCCTTAACATGGTGTGTGCGTGTGTTCGTACATATATGTAGTTATCCGTTCATTTCTTTTTGGTTCATTTTTCTCTTAATTTCTACATCTACTACATTCATGGTGTCTCCACCTTTTCTAATCCATCTTAGCAAAAGTTACCCTGTGAACTGGATGTTACGTACTATACAAAATGTAAATCATGTTCATTAGGTTGACATGGCAATTACCCCTCTAATGGGAAAGAAGCGTGATGACACATTAGAATAGGCAAAATCTGACAGTCTTCAAAGAATTCAGTTTGTTTTTTGCACTTAAAGTGTCATGCTTTCTTCTATACCGAATGATTTCTTTTTTTCAAAATGTGAACTCCTGAGAGGATCACCTTCCCCAAACTAGGATCTAAGGAACTAATCCTCATTTGTATTTATCAATGTTAATGTTTCTGTTCTTTCTGTCTTCCTACCCAAAAAGAAGAATAAATATAATAGCTTCTCCCCCACTTGGAAAAGCACAATCTTTGGAGCTTCAAATTGGCTGCCTCAGGAATTAGAGATGTCTCTGATGATGTGCAGTTGTCTGCATTCTTGATCACCAATGTCTGAGGCATTCCAGGAGACCGATGCATGTACCTGGAGAAACGGACCACGGTTTCTCACTTCCTCTTGACATTTTTGTCAGATCAGACCGGTTTCTTCTTTTTTCTACAACCTGGAACTTAATTACAAGATGACTTCCAGGAATACAAATCCTGCCAATTCCTCACCATAATTTCCTTCTTGTCCTTAAAGCTTTGTCTTCAATGCAGGTGCAGCACATTGTGATCTTACTGGCTCTCCTTTATCTCTTTCTCCTGTGGAGTCACTTAAGATACCAACACGGCAGAACTCAATTTTCTTAGTGATTGCTGCTATTTGTGGCAAAAGAAAAACAGAGCTCTGTGTTGCAGCCTACCACTGAGTGCAGGGCATCACACTACACAGATGCCCAGGAGTTTCTGAGCACCTGAAACAGGCTGACAAGGCCAAGCCTCTGAGATGAGCAACTAAGAACCAAAATTTCTTGTTTTTGTTGAATGGTTCTCAGCTTTGTGACTTCCAAATAGTTCCCTCTCCTGAAAAGCATTTCATTACTGTACAACAGGAACTCCTTTTTCCTGCTTTTTTGTAGAAAGCAAGTGATCAATTCTACCCACCTCCAGCCATCCAAGGTCCTTTCATCTGAAATCCAAAGCACATCTGTGATTAAGATTTGTGTTCTTTGGGGATCAACAAAAATTTATGTTCTTTGGGGATCAACAAAGATTTATGTTCTTTGGGGATCAGCAAAGATAAAGCCAGCTTCTCATGTGAGAGAAAAACTTTCATACCCTGAACAGCTCTACTTGGAAAATCCATGTATTTTACTGTATATAAATTGTATCTTAATTAAAAACATTCTACCGGCTGAGACATCTGCCCTTTAACTAACAGCTACAAATAACAAGGTTTTCCATGCACATACACCCTATCCGATAAACAATGCAGCAAAGACACAAATATCTTCCCCAAGTAATACGGCATCATTTTTCTCAGTGTGTCTTCCATTCAATTAAATACAAGATTGCTGGGCTCTCTGGGTGGGCAAAATAAAAAATGTGAAAGAAACCAATACAGCAGAACTGATGAGGAAGGCACTGTCCTGAAAAGCTGCCTGAGTGTCAGAGGCTGCACACAGATCAGCAGCCTGGAGAGCAGGCATCTCTCCTCCCCCAGCACGGGGTCTGAACAGCCCAAGTGGTTTCCACGCAGCCCACACAGATGCACAAGAAAACAGCAGCCCTCTATCTAGCTGAGTCCCAGCACTTTGTAGCTATGTTACACCAGTAAAAATTTCTTGCCAGTGGAGACACTCATGTCAAGGGATACAAAACATCACTCCAGAATTAATAGACATACAGGCAATTTGAGATTTTATTGAGAAAATAGCTATTTTGACATTATATTCAGTTCTCATTCATTAGAATAAACTCTTTACAACACTGATCACTTCTGGGTATTTATACACAGTCTCTGAGTAAAATATATTCATACTAGGCAAGGCTAGAATATTGGAATTACGGCCAACATTGCTTATTGTAAGATTGTTTACTTTATAAAGAAAGTATAGTATTTGCACACTAGAAAAAATGTTTACTATTGATGAGATAGGCTTGGTGAAACCAAGCCAATATGCACACATATATATTTCTTCTTTACTGTCAATCTTCCAAAAAGCTAAAGTTTATTTACAAACATCTCAAATTACCACTTCAAGATGGACAAAAAATGCAAAGACGTTATTTTCTATTTTACAAAATTAAAAAATTGAGTCACACAGGAGTAAAGCTCATCTTTATGCATTTAACTTAAAAGCTAGAGTACACCCCTCTTCTCCTAGAGATAAAGATGTGAGCAGTGCAGGAGAAGCAGCAATGGTCCAAGGAATGAACAGCCAGCACAGTCTAGATGGTGCATGACGAGCTGAGGACTGATGCAAACTCTGGCAAGTCAGGTTCTGCCATTTCCAAGATCTGCGATATGTAAACTAAGTGACTAAAAGGCATTTCTTCAAATTTGCAAGAGGAAAACCGAGGAATCAGGACAGAGATCCAACTGCTTTTTATGTGGCTAGATGTTGACCATTA
Source organism: Hystrix cristata (assembly GCA_004026905.1). Taxonomy (NCBI): domain Eukaryota; kingdom Metazoa; phylum Chordata; class Mammalia; order Rodentia; family Hystricidae; genus Hystrix; species Hystrix cristata. The sequence goes on from PVJO010004099.1 coordinate 68,328, forward strand.
CAGCACAGCTCCAAGCCCAAAGACAAGCTTTCTTCCAAATATGCATCCAAAGCATGGAGTTCCGAACAGGGAAATGTATACTTAACGAGAAACGAAGGGAAAACAGCCTTATGCTTCATTAGTGATCTGGTTTTACACTTTGAAGTGAAAAAAAGAAAATATATTTTGTTAACTCTCTCAAATTTAGAGGCCTAGTGAAGCTTACATTTTTTAGGATATAGAATCTGCTGCAAGCTTAATGAAAACTATCACCCCACTTCCTACTGTTGGTCCTTAAACTGTCTTCAGTAACAGAATAAAACCTGAAAATATTAAACTTCCTTTGCTTTGTCAATGACGCAACTGCAAACTTGTATATATGTGAAAAACTCCATTGTCTTTCTGAGCACTTATATAGCACAGGAAAGCTTTGGAAAAATGCTCTGGAATTACAAATTTGATTCCCCTGTCTCCTGGATGCCTAAGAACTGGTTTGTCCTCTGAAGCCACCAGTTTAGACCCTGTACTGCTGCTCCAGGCTGATGAGGTCCTAGGGAAGGGGACGGACTGACCAGGGGATTCCCACATACCTAAATAACAATCTTTCTGCACCCCACAGACACCTCGCTCTTGACTCTGGCCCAAGGCAGATGTGACTTATCCCTTCCTAAAAAGAAACCTTTGCAGTGAGCACAAACAAGCAAAAATACTCCAGGGCAACATAAATAGATTAGGGACACAGTGTATATAGTGTATAAAACAGAGGTTCGGAATGCAAACTAAACCTACTCTGGGAAATACATGTGCCAACTTGTAGACAGACAGACAGACAGACACACACACACACACACACACACACACACACAAATTCTTGTTTAGACCGTCTTTAGTACGCAATCAAATAAAACTTGAAAATCTCCAAAGCTTGAGAGATTGAAAATACACATTAGTGTATCGAAGGTTCTGAAAAACCTATAATAATTCAACTTCGCCTAACCCAGTAATTTTCAAAGTTAATGGATCACAGACCTCTCAATTCACATAACAATATGTTCTGCCTGAACATCCCTTTGGCAGCTGCCTTTCTGATAAGCTAAAGTGGCTGTTAAAAAAAAATCTTATGGTATAATTTCAAATTAGTAATAATGAGGACACAAAGACTTTCTGTCTTTGTTTTTTTTTTTAAAGAAACTAGTTTATTTTGCTTTGAATAATTTTCTATTACAACATTCCCTTTTCAGAAAGACTTGAGTTGAAATTACACTTTTATTATAACACTGTTCGAGAACGTTACCTCCTATCAGTAATCCACGGCACACTTTACTGAAAAAAAATTTTTTTAATATCCTTTTTAATTCCTAGACTACTTCTATACCTCAATCAGAATAACTTTAAATCCAGGGCAGGGAACCTGGGTTCCTAGCAATCACTACATCCCAACAACAGTTTCTAGACTACATTATTCTGTAATCCCTTAAAAAACAAAAACACAACACAAAAATTCTTCATCCTTACATCTCTGAAAAATCAGCATTTTGAATATCTAAATGGTGCTTCAATTAAACCTTTGATAGGATCGCTGACATCTTATTTCATATAACAACAAATTTCTTAAAAAGAAATAAATATGAAAACACAAAAAAGGCAAAAGTAATTGTTACCACCAAGAACAGATAGAAAAGACCATCACCACAACCCAAATTATCTCTGTTGCTCTGCTCAGGATTTCAATTATAAAAATAATCAAATGAAGACAATTACCAACTCCCCCTGAGCTTGAAACAAAATGATCAGAGACATCACACCTCCATTAAAAGGTACTCTCAGGCAACATCTTGTCACACTGCATCTAGATTACAAATACAAAGCAAGGAGGAAACACCACAAGAAGGGATGGGGGCAGTTTTTTCAAATGTGAAACCAGGTATTATAAGGAACAATATAATTAGAATCACAAAATCATAGACTTTCATATTCTAGGGAAAAGGAATACAGGAATTTAGGTTGTTGTTTTTTCTTTTGCAGAAAGGCAAAGTAAATCTTTAGATAAACATTTGTTAAAAACCTGAGTTTTGTCTTTAAATTCAAGAATGAAATAAAAATTTTATTTAACATGTATTTACTCATCTGGAACTAAATATTATGAGTGGAACATTAACTTTTAAACTATAGTTTATGTATATAATGTCAAATTTATTTTACTGAAAGCAGCAAGATGTATCATGTACAGCTACAAATTCTCTATGATGAGATGTTATCATGTTTATCTAAAATGTACTGCTAAAATAAAACTAAAAAAACAAAACTCTTATTCTGAAATAATGATAGGCTTGTGAAACTCAAAAAACCAGAAAAGTGCTATCTTACATCCCATCACTTAGCTTCCTGTCTATCTTTAAGCACTTACACTTGGTTTCTAAAAGCCTAAGGTTGCTGACAGCTTATGAAAAACTACCAAAAATGCTTACTTCGGAGGCTGAAAGGAATCATACTACCAAATTCAAATACCATTTTCATCACATGAACTTACCTGAACAAATTAGTTCGCTAAGATACTATTACTGCTACCAGTTTCTGCCCCTTTTGATGTATTTTTCCCATGTTCACAGACTTGAAATTTAACTCATTTCTGATTAAAATAAGCTTCCCTATTCCTTCATTTTAATGTGTCTAGCAATCTCAAATAGTAATTACAAATACAAATAAAAATAAAAATGCTTCATAAGTTCTCTAATCTTCTACTACTCAAAGGGTTACTGAAGCATAGACTGGTATCTGTTAATGCCAACCTTTTGTGAGATCAAAAAACACTTCTGAAGGGAAGACCATCTTCAATGCTCTGTATTGTTTCTTTAGTGTTGTTCAATCCATTTTACAGTTGACTACTGATAGAGGATTTTCATCTTATGGGAATTGTCTAGCCAATTTTTCCAGTCCTGTACTACTAACAAAATTAAACACAAGCATATTCCCTCTTATCATATTATCTCCAACATCACTTCCAAAAGACAGTGGCTTGAAGTATTTTGTTTAAGGAGATGTACCATTTCTTCCACAAAATTCAAACTTTATCCAAAGCATAACTGATCAGGTTGTTATAGGCCCTCTGTCCAGTCTCAAAATCTGTTTCTTTCTAAGAGCTTCCTGTAAGTGTGGCTGGTCTCTAAAGTATTTAGTGCTCGGTTATAGCTTTCTAGCATTTTATTTGCTTATATGAAGAAATAAACCCAACTAAGTAACTCAACATATAATTCTCACTTACTAAATCATATTTTGCCTCCTAGGAAAGGTAGTAGTTTGAGAGTATCATGGACTATACAAGGCCAAAGACAGTTCAAAGCAGGGATGACCAAAAAGTAAACAAGTCATATTTATAGTCATCATCTTTACTAAGAAGGACAAATACTTATACTAAAATGCGCTTTTTGGATTAAAACTTCAATATATGTGTAATTACAAGTACAATTTTTGGCTGAGGTCTGTGTATTGTGCCAACATCAACGCCTACATTCTTACAATATTTAAATATATTTCTGTTCCTCATGAACATTAGTAGCTTCACTGAAAGAAGAAATTATTGAACCCGCTATTATTTTTTTACTTCACCTAGAGAAAAACTTGAAGTTAAATTCACTATTCAACTGTACAGTCTGTTAGTGTTGATGTAATTTTTCCTCCTACAAATTTATTTTTTCATAAACTAACCGTAATTGTCCTGTTTTACACGTGTTTTATAGTCGCAAGCCACTTCAAATGCTTTTTGGAAGGTTTAATATAAAGCATGACTGAAAATGTCTAACCTTGACTAAAGTATAAACAGATGTCTAGTTAATGTGCTAACCACCCTTCTCCAATATACATCAATCCTAGAGGATAATAAAGTCTTATGGTTATGGCTTTCAGTATAAAATATTCATACATATTTCAGATTGCTAGAATCTAATAACCTGCCTCTGAAGATGAATGAGATACACACACACCATCCCCTACACAAACCCTGCTATAGAAATAATGTGAACTCTTTAGCTACTTTCTCTAAAGGCATCCAAACAGATGAACAAGATTGGAAACACAAACCTGTTTCTCATTTAGGTAAAACTTTCAAGAAAACATATTTAGAATGACTTAAAGACTCCTGTATAAATAGCTACCTAAACACAGGACAAATTAGGAGGATGTGGGTCAAACATAGCTGAACTTCCCTCGGCTCCAATTAGTTGAGTCTCTTGACAAGAAAGCTTGTTTTCTTAACATATTGGTTTTTACAGGACTAAGATTTGCTGAGCACCATGGTAATCTTTCAATACACTAACCAAAAACATAGTCCTATACTTTTAAAACCCCAGTAGTCTTAGGACAACAGAAGCACCTCAACCACTAAAATAAGCAAGTTTCTATTACAGCATAAGTAAAATTACCACACAACAAATCCTTGAACAGTTCAGCAACCAATGAATAGAAAACTGTCTTAAAAATCTGCTATTTCTGATTATTCCTTTGGATCTTTCAACTGTAGTTAAAATATACGGAAAACAATTGGTTGTCAGAAAGCTTGTGACTACATAATGTGTTTCTTATAAAACATACTGGCCTGAGTCAAGCATGGAGAACTCGGAGCAGACGCGCAGGAGATATTTCTATTACCCTGGCCGCAGGCTCCTCCTGAGTAGTGTCTAACACTGGGCAAGTTTCATTAAGGTTTAATGGCCTCACATGATAATAAGGACCAACACATTCGGTTCTCCTGGAATCAACACAATGAGACAATTAAAGATGCATACAAATACACAGGTCTAAAGCTGCCGCATTTGCCTAGCAAGTGGAAAGAACCCCTGCTGACCTACATTGAACACATCAGCAAATATCAATGTTGTACTGAAGAGTGTATCACTGGGTAAACATTAAATATGATCACTTTTAATATTTATATATAGTACTAAACTCCTAAAAGACTAGACTTATGAGAACATAATTAGAAAGCACATTCCTCATTGGTTTTTAAAGTTAAATACAGACTTTTCTATTGAAGTAATTTATATTTTTCCTAGTTCCTAAAATAGGCATCAGATTTCTAAACAGGAAAAAAAAGACTCAGCCATAGAGCCGCATACTATGTATTCAGACAGGTCTAAGAAAACTAAGTTAATAAGCTGAATAAATTAACCAGAATAAATTAAGAATGCACATTCAGAACAGAATTGTAGCTTTTGGTTAGCAACACGTGAACCAAAGGCAAAAATCTGCCAAGATTAAGGCAGGTTATTTTTTTGTTTGTTTTTTTATATACAGTACAGTGTGTCTTCCCTCCCACCCACCATATTCATTTAGCATTTGCTTTTATTTAAAATGCTCTGCCAAGCTAAAATACAAACTTCTTAATTTAAAAAAAAAAAAGATGTCACAGAAAGCTTTTGTTTTTGAGTCTTCCTTATACCTATTAACAGTATTTTCTCTTTGCCTTCACACACTTGGTGTAAGAGATCACAACAATTCACACAACTAGGACCATAAAGGATGACGACTGTTAGGGTGACAGCCGTTGTATAGAATTGCTTTCTTCTTCTGCTGGAGTCAATCTGAGCATTGGCAGTTTCCGAGGAGGAAGCTGAGGGCTTTGGCGAAGATTGTCATCCATCTGCAGAAAGTACAAAGATACATCTGACTAAGGCTGCGGCACTACTTCTGTGGACTGTGGTCTCCCTGTCCAAACTACGGCCTGGAAGAGTACAGAACTGTATGTTGCCAGGACTGCCACAGAAACTTCTTCCTACAAACAATCTCTCAAGAATTGTAAATGTTATACTGCTAATACCAGTGGACTATCTGTAGACAGCAATGTGGCTCACTCTTGATGCCTTCACAATTTATAGTGATTCGACAAAATGAGTATTTAGCTGAACCTACCCACAGCGTGACTTAGTTTAAGAGGTCTTCTAACAGAAGGGTAAACGTAATAATTCTGTTACACTACACCCCACGGTTTACAAAGTCTACACAGCCCAATGCTACATTTGATGGTGCCAACACACTGAAGATGACAAGGCAGACACAGTCCTTCCCTGATGTATAGATTAGAAAATGAGGCTCAGAAAGGCTAAGTGTTTCGTCTCAGGTCCAAAAGCTAGTATGAGAGCTGAAATTTGAAGCCAGGTTTTCTTACTGCCACATAACTGTTCTTTCAACTTTCTGCCTCAATGAAAATGAGCCATGGTCTATTCAAAAAGACCAGCTCTTTCAAGCTGAGCATATGCAGGCCAAAGAAAGAGGCAGAAAGAAGGACAAATGGTTTACCCCTAATCCACACATCTTTGAACATTCTGTCAGTTCAAAGCTTGCATTAGAGAAACAAATTAATATAAGCACATTAAGAAAATGCTCAAGAACTTCAGATTCATCCTAAAGAAAGGCACATTAACATCCCTGGAAATAGTTGGATAGGGATTATTTAGAACTCAGACCCTAGAAGACTACCTTTAACCAGAGGACTCCAGAAGTACAGTGCAAGACTCAGAGTCTGACGCTATGTTCACTTTATTATTTGACAGTAACTGCTTTCCAAAAACATGAAACTAAGACATAACAGGATCCTATTACCTACTCGATAAGTAGGCTCTTTAAAGAGTTTTACCCAAATGCAGAATATTCAAAACTCTCCCTTATCTTCCCGAGACGTTCTTATAAAGCAGAGGAAACATTTCAGCAGAAATAGATAGGATTTGTAGAAAAAAGAGAAAAAATGATTAATTTTTAATTTTCCACCAGAAAAAATTAACAGTGAACTATTCAGAGTGTGTCAAGACATCTTTTCTTTTTGGAAAACTAAGTTCCTCAAACATGACTCTTTTTTTAAGCTCTAGACTTTTCTGTTCGAATTGTGAACAGTGATGGTCAACAGGATCTGCTGCTGGTGCCTTGTAGCAACCAGTAAACCACGCGCTTCCCATGGAGAAGCAGGGACAAAGGAGTGGAAAGTGGAGGGAAGAGAATGCCTGATTGAAATAGGTCAAAAATACTTTCATAAACTGCTGATGAGCCCAGGTGGATGTGTGCGAAGTGTGACGGGGCCCCCTGCTCTCACCTTCCATACAGTAGGTACTTCGCAGTCCCCCTTCTGTATTCGCCACGGATTTGTCACATACAGAAAATGTAAACCACACTGGACAGCCTTTGTCCAGCAGTCAAGCGCTCTTTCTTTTATATATACTTTATGCTTCTTACACTTCCACCATGAGAGTCACTGAACTGAGCAAATAACTGAGATAGACCAATTCAATTCTTATCAAACTAACCCAACTTACCAAAATTTCAGTAATTATGACTTACAATTATATTACCCACTTTACTCATTTCTCAAACTGTAACAACACATGAAAAACTACAAAAAGTAATAGAAGGTTGCCTGAGAGAATGACTATGATGATCTGACTACTAGTACCACTAGCAATGGACACACAATCTCATTCACAAGCTAAGACATCTGAGCACTGGGGAGACTAGCTAACTGCAGAGCTCATGCTGGAGTCCCATTTCTACGGTTCACGCTCTACTTTTTTCCAGGTGAACGACCCTGGGCAGGTGATTTAAGCTTTTCTAATAGCTTCAGTATCCACATCTGTAAAAAGGAGACAATAACAGTATCCATACAGAGTTGATGTGAGGTTTAAATGAGATAACTCACATGAACCTCATATACCACACTGCTCATTTGATCTCAAAAAATATTAGCCAGTGTCAGTGAAAATAGGAAGTATTTTCATTTATGTAAGAAAAAAGTGGGTCTATCAGACAGCTGGAAAAAATGTACAACTCTCTTGTATTTTCCCAATTAGAATCACTCTTGAAATTTCCATTGTTGACCCTTTCCCCCATCCAGTTCCTCTTACAAAATAAACATCTCAAAGTGGCAAAATATGTATACTGGTGGAAGAACTTCAACTACATTTAAAACAAAGGACAGGAAGGAGAAAAACTAATACAGAAAAAGATATCATGGTTCCATTAATAGGAAAGAGGAGCACAGAGAAAAAGACAGACAGACAAGAACTGTTTGTTGTTGTTGTTTTGCAGCGCTGGGGACCAAATCCATGATCTTTCAAAGGCTAGACAAGTGCTCTGTCACTGAGCTACATCCCCAGGCCTTTTTACTCTTTGAGACAGAATCTTACTAAATTGCCCAAGCTGAATTTGAAGTTGTAATTCTTGTGCCTCAACCTCCTGAGTAGCTGGGATCAGAGGCATGGGCCACTGTGCCAGGCTTATTTTTTTTAAGTAAATCTTTCAGGTCTCCTACCTTGACAGATACAAACTGTGTGATAAAAGTAAACCCAATATGATTATCTGAACTTTCCCCATAGCAATCAGGCCACTACTGGTTTCAAAACACTGTATTATATACCACTTTAGTAAAAGTATATTTAAACAGCTTTCTGAAATACAAACTCTTTAGAAAATGGAGAGGGTAAAGTTGATGCTTGACCCGTCACCGGCTGCAGAAAGGAAAATACTAAACTACTGTAAAATAATGATTGAAACAAACTTGACCTTTTCAATCAAGTTGGATTCCTTATTTACAAGTTGTGTGAGTTTCTGCAGGTTTGCATCTACCATTTCTTGTCCAGCTGGGGAGATGCCTAGGAAGCCAGGACAGAAATCAGAAAGACAGGAAATTTTGAAAAGTCTTTAAAGCTGTTTAGATTAAAAGAATTTTGAGTCCACCCACCCTCCCATGTGCCCCAACCTCCAAAAAAATAATGCAAAGAGCAAAACCATGCTGAGTTCAAAGGCAGAGTTCAAAGGAATAGCAATGCTCCAGGACCAAACGCCAAACAAAAAGACTAAAATCTCCACTGAGGAGACAGCACAACCTAAGTGACAAACAGCCATAGTAATTAGTAAAAGCACAACAGTCCTTATTTCCTTCTGAAATTTAAATTGTAGTTTCCCTTCTGGCTTTTCCAATAAGTCTTTGGTCACAACTATTTGGATAGCTTCCTAAGGCAGTGACTTCCAAACAGCTACCTGCCAGGCATTCAAAATATTTAAAGAGACTTTAAAAAGTAGAGTTCTGGGACCTATCCCTAAGTGATTCTAATTCACAAAGTCATGAATAGGACCCAACATTTTTTTCTCGTTGTGGAGTAAGCCACTGCTCCAAAGGGACAAAGTTAAATGTTACTTAGTTTCATGACCTCCAGTCTACTAACCCTTCCCTCTGTAGCCCACCATGAGGAAAAAAAAAAAAAAAAAGCTGTCCATCTAAGGTAGCTATCTTTAAAACTTTTGTTTCTTAAAAGGTCAGTTTCAGCCAACTTTTCCAATAAAACTTCATCATCCTAATCAGTTAACTACAAAGACTCACGCTCACAAAGAATTATATCCTAAGTGACAGCCGCCCTCTGTTTACTCTACCTCCAGTCTGATGCACTCATTTTTCGAGCAGTGGAATCATGGGACTACCTCACCAAAATCAATCTGTCACTGATTTCTGTTCATGCAGGAAAATGCTAGAAGCAGTAGGTAAAAATCATTTAAAGTAATTGTCTATTTGCATTAGGATAAATACTATTTTTTAGCAGGGACTCAAAATACATGTGGTTTAATCTTTTAGAAGAAAACAACCCACTTCAAAGTGGTAGTACTCGAAGAAGCAAGAAATATATAAAACTCGGGAATAAGTACAACGCAAGTGTCTGTTTATTTAAATAAGAACATTAAGGGGGAAAAAAATGAAGCAGAAGAAAATGTAACATTGTGAAGTATTATAAACCAGAATTTTAAAATGATACATAGTTCTTTTATATTAAAATAAGGAATGAGTTTTGCTTATGCATCCCTAGGACAATATGTAAATATACGATGTAAACAAACATTAGCTGAAGAAGAGCCAGCTTACCTCCAAGACTAAGCCTAAAGTAACTATTTAGGATGTCATCACAAAAGCGACACAGGTTGGAAAGCTGTTTCAGATGTTCTTGTAACTGAACTTTAGGAAACCGTACTTTATAAAGAGGTGCAAGAAAACCAAATACATAGGCATCCAAGGTAGAAGGCCTAGAAATACATTAAGGATTTTTTTTAAGTACATAAGAAAATATTAATTGGGATTGTGTTTAATTTTTCTTTCAAATATATATCAAGTCTGAAGTACACAATGTTTTAAAAGGTTTACCACCCATTTTCGTTTATAAACACAATGCAACTAGGATTCTACCCTTTAAGTAGTTTTTAAAATAACCACTTATTGTATTTATAAGAAAATGAAGTTAAAAATTGCAGACTCATTTTTATTTACAAGTATTACATAATTAGACTGGAGGCAGGGTGGGAGCAATCTCCACTGTTCTATGTTCACACATGCAGCATAGTAAGCCAATGTTAGGTTACTGCTGATAGAAAAAGTTTCCTATAAAAAAAAACCCATTAAATCTTTTTTTTTAAGTGAAAAACTCAACTTTTGTGGCATAGGAAGGACCTGGTTTAAATAACTGCTCATGGACTATATGGAATATATGCACACAATATACTAAAATGATCTTTAAGGGCATGCCACTTAGGTACATGTACTTACGTATCTCCAAAAAAAAACTGAGATGTTCCCAATCTGTTTGATAGAAGGTTTAGGCACTCCTTGGCATCTCGGTATATCTATTAAAAATGGAATTACATCTCAGAAGTGGGAAAGGTGCTCTGAAACTGCCTCCAAGGCAGCATCTCCAGGTCAGTCAGCTTGTGCTCTCCTTTCTCTCTCCCCTTGAGAGCCCTTGCCGGGAGAACAGCCCGGACCATACCTGTGCTTCTACCTCTTGGATGTGGTAGAGGGGAGGCTCCCCTCTGGTCAGCAGAATCCTATTCAGGGCTCCCCTGGACATCTTTCCAGGCAGGATCAAACTCAAGGGAAAAGGAATTCGTGACGCAAACCACGGCTTTGTCACAGTAAAGTAATTGTCACTCTCTACCCAGAATGTGTGGAGCTGCAAAAGGAGAGCAAAAATACCCCAAGGATGTTCTTTTATTAAAAGACTGCTCGATCAATGTGAGCAGCTGTCAGAAATGTCTTTGCACAAAGTGGCTTCACATAAATTTTACAGTTAGAATGATTTAGGATAAGACAAGCTTATGCGTATGAGTTTTTACTATACCCCAAGCTGCCAGAACAAGAACTAGCACACAATAGGGACACAGTGAATATTTGCTAAATGCACGATTTACAATTTAACCAATTCTATACATGGTGAAAAAGGTTTCATCTCCTACAAAGAATTTTTATTTCCAAAATTAGATTATCTTTCATTTTTATATATCACATACTATTTGGATATCTAACACAGTCCATTGTTCCAGTAAAATAAAAGAATCAAGATTAATACACAAGTGAACTTCCCTCTCTTACGCCCTTTTCATTGTTTTCCTCCTAACCAGACAAAGTACATTTTCTAAGTCACTAAAATACTCTAGTATTCAGGAAAGCTTGCTCACCACAGCAGGGAGAAGCTTCTCTTCAAGGAGAGCAATGTAAGCCAGTGTATCCGCCCCTTGTTTTGCTGACAGTTCATAATCAGCATTGTATTTCTATTAAAAAACAAAACCAAGGCATTTCAGTAGGCAGACAGCATTCCAAGGACAATGAAGCTAAATCATGGCAAATGTGATATTAAAGGATGGAAAGAGAAAGACAAGCCTGCTGAAAACTGTTGCTTAATGCACATAAGGTTTTTGGCACCACATCATGCACATAATACATGGTTCTGATTTTTAAATTAACTTACTATTTTCATTTTTGTTAATGAGCTAGTTAAGAACACAGCATATAGTGCAAAATTAACAAATACTGTAAAAGTGATTATTTTTAAAAAGGAAAAATTCCAATTGGTTGCATTTTTCTCCATGAAAAAAGGAAACCTAATTTAGACAATTCCCAAATTGTACTTACTGACACAGAATGCTTGTTTAAAAAGCAGTGGCAAAACCAAATGTAACTTTGCACTCATATAAATCTTTACATGTTTAAACATTTGGGATACTTCTAAGTAAATATGTACATGTTCAAACATTTAGATATACATATTTTCATAAAACACACAACATATATAAAAATAAAATTGCTATTTGGTGGGACCTCCGATGTCACACCCAGGACAAAATGTATAGCAACTACGTGACTAAACTGGCAATGCTACCAATAAGTCAAATAGTGAAAATATCAAAATTTAATCTTATACGTAAATTTCAATAAAATCCAAGCAAAGTGCATAAAATATACATTGACTATACTTCACCATGTGACTTTCAAATCACAGTAAAATTCATGCTTTTTCAGGCAGTGATTCTAAATCTATTTTTCATCAAACCCCAGGGATTTCCAATTGTATAATGAGTTGAAAAACAACAAAAACCAAAAACTGTATACCTTACACAGTTTTTGTTTTTAAAGATGCAGAAATCAATAATCTACTTCTTCAAAAGGAACCACCCACCTGTTTTCTTAAAAAGTTTAGTATTTTTGCAGGCTGAGAAACAATGTTGTCGTCAGTTGTCAAAATTGGCACATCGCCTATAATCAAAAAAAGTTAAAATACAAGGCAACGTTGTGATTTCCCTGAAGAGATTCCAATACACTGAAAACTATACCAGTTGCACATTTGGAGGGGGAAAAATGAGTAAGCACGTCTTAATTTTTCATTTTCACAAAGCATTCTAGAGAACATTTTCATTTCTCAAAATTTCCACTGATTTGGTTCGCAATTTGGGTTATTACTCAGAGTGATCAAGCCAGACGCTACACATATCCAAGGTCAGGTAAGAAGAAATCAAAACCTCAAGGTGCCGTAGGGCTAAGTTTCGTCGGTTTAAACGGAATTGGAGGAAGGGCAGAAAGGGATGTCTGAAGTTTACACTGTACCTCTTGAACCTCTCCAGGTGTTATCTATGACATTGACTTTCAAGGGTGCACCAGAAAACTTGGCATAAGCCTGAAACAGAGTTTGCAACGATACATTTTAGGGTGAATACGTAATACAATTCTGCAGTGCAGCTTTACTTTCACAGACCCGGCTTCTGAACGCGGAAGTCCCTGACACGCAGGCCAGTGACCCGGCTTTCGGGGACTTCGTGCCCCAGAGGCCCCGGGGACTCGCCACCGGGGAAGCGTTCCCCTCACCGCGCAGACAGCTTTACGAGGTTGAGAAACTCGGGCCGAGCGGGGCCCCGGGGTCACAGGCCAGCTGTGACTCCCGGGAGAAGGCGCACCCGGCCGTGCAGCGAGCCGCGCACCGGCAGCCCGACCCGCGGCCCCCGGAGCCCGCGTCCGCCGGCCTCGCCTCGGGCCCGCCCCTCTCCCCGCGCCCCTGCCGGCGGGGCAGCCTCACCATCACCACCAGAGACTCGCTGTGCACCGACGGGAGCCCCCAGCCGCCTCCCCAGCAACTGAGCTCCAAGGGGGCCGCCATCTTGCCGGGGCCGACCTTTATACCCGGAAGCACTTCCTCGCCCACCTTCCGGCACATGGAAGCGCGGGGCGGGACGCTGGGCGGTAGGAAGGTGTAGCGTTCTGGGGGGCGGTGGTGCTGAGGGCGCGCTCTGCGTCTTCGTTTAGGGGTGAAGTAAGCCCCCCCCTGGATCCTAAGTGTGACGGACCGGCCAGTCGTTCTGGAAATATTTAGTGGATACCGACTGTGTGTCAAATTCTGTGCACATTACTATGAAAGACTAAATCCTGTACTAAAATAGTTTGTTAACAGGATTGTTGTGTTTAAAATGACATGGAGCTATGGACTTGGCATACAGTGGGTGCTCACTTTGTTCAGTCCTTTCCCCCATGTATTTATTAGGCCTCCACCTGTCTTTCTACTCTCAAGTGTAGTATCATCTATGTTCATTTGCTCCTTCCTCCTTGAAGTGTCACTCACTGTTCGTGAAATTTAGCACGTGAATCCTGCCACCTTCACTGTACTCCTTCCCTCTGGAATGTCGTTCTTCCCTCTTCAACTGCTCTCACAAAAATGAACTTAACTTTCACCTTGCTTGGAATGACTGTACAAAGGTAGGCTCTTCCTCTCCATTCTTGGAGTTCCTTGTGTGTACCCGAATTGTAGCTTGTATTATTATTTGTCACTGACCCTTTGTCCTTCGCTGTGCGGAAGCTCTTTGTGACTGAGCAGGGCTAGCTTCGTAGGTGTGGGGTGGGCACAGCCACACAGGCCCGTGGTTGGAGAAGTCTCTGCTGATGCTCTGCTCTCACCATTGTGACATGTTACTCATTTTACAACAAGGGGCTGTGGTGGTAGTGAGCACAGGCTGGTTTCTTAAAAATTAAACCTGACAATTTCTCAGAAAACCCGCTAAAGAAGAAAGACAGAACTTGGAAACGCCATGATCCAAGTAAGTTTACTGGCTTCTAGAGTTGGGACTTGTGTGCTGATTCTTTTTTCTAAATGGCACAATAATCTTTCTAGAACCCCTCAATGACGCTCTGAGTTCTCTCCTTTTCTATGTACTCTGTCATAGATGGGTTTCTCTTCTACACCCAAAAGTTCAAAAGCAGTATCTGCAAATGTTCACTGTGCAGCAAGTATTTGCTGGACGCTGTCCTACTGTTTACATACCTGTCTAAATTCCAACTCTAATTGTTAGTCTTTCTTTCATGTTTCAAAAAATAAGAGTTCTTAGAAATAGCAAGAAAAAGATACAATAATCTTGAAAAACCATTAATAATACTTTATATCTGTATACGTACAGTTAACCCTAAACAGTAATACATGTACTGAGCAGCTAGTATGTCCAAGACACTGTAAGGCTCTGGGAGAATGCAGGCATACTTAAGACATGAGTTCTATCCACGAGTCTGCAAAGGAGACATAGACACATCTAGGTCTAACAAATTGATTATTATGGCTAAGTTGAGAGATGTAAATAAAATACTAAAGAAATACAAAAGAGGAACAATCCTATGTAGGACTAGTGGAGAGTATCTGTTCAGTCTTTGGTGCAAAGAGGGCACAGTAATTCAACCTTCAGATTCAAGTAATAGAAACTCTCTGTTTTGAGGATTAGAATCCCAAGCCAGGGTCTGGTATTATATTCAGGTGTTTAAAATAATCATACACGGAGAATGTGGATTCCCTGAGTCTTGTTTGTTTGTAGAGAGAGTGGAGGGGTTTGAGAAGGTGGTGAGTGGATGCACTTGGACTTCACTTTGGTCTGCTCCTTTATTGGTGTTGTTACATATGAGGATTTTGTTTGCATTAAAGAGAAATTAAATCTCTTCACTTAGTGTTGAATTGAGGCAGAAAATAGTTTCAGTACATCTGATGAGAGAATCCTTATACACAGGTTTATTTGTGCCTAGTTAATAGCAATCTTTTATTGCTGTAATTCCTCTTGAGAGTCTCTATCTGCTAGATTGAATTTTAAAACCTTGGCATAGCTTGGTTACACAACCAGGCTGAATAGAGTTCCAGAGAACCACACAGAAGGCTGAAACCTTCTGAAATTATGCCTGATGTGGGTACTTGGCTCCTGTGCCTCTTTCTGGCTGCTAAAGAGTATTGTTCAGAGTTCATCAAAATCATAATTTCAGATTCTTACAAGGAAGAATACTATCTGCAAAGCATTCATGCATGTGTGGGATGGCTTGAATCACAGCTTTATAATGAGTATTCCAGACAGTGTTTTTCTTGCAAAAGAAACCTTATTTTTTAAAAGATGGATATTAAAATGGCTTCACTGGTAATAGTCAGCTGGACTCATGGGACCTGACCTTGGCATCATTCCTGTCCCTCAAGTGTTTCTTAATTTGGGAGCCCTGGTGCAAGTTGCCTTAGTAACCTCCTCCCCCTGTCCTCAATGTTTAAAAATCTGTGAAACACAGTTGTTGTCAAAGGTAAAAAGTTTGTGATAAGTAATCATTCAGTATGGTCCTGCATGGGAAAATTAAAGAAAAAAGCCTCAAATGTCCCTTATAAATCAAAGATTCTGTAATTCAGCCTCTGTTCTAATGTAGAGTTTCCTAAGGAGAAAACTAAAATGGATACTGAATATAATTGGGGGGGGCATTGCCTTGATACCTAAGTTAGCCATTTGATTTTGAATCAATCCTTTTTGTCTTGATTCCTCAGCTCTTCACTTATAAAGTGAAGGTTCTTTCAGCTCTGAGGTGCATTCTACATGTAATAAACTTTTAATAATAGCTAGGATTCATGCAGCAATTTGTATATGGCAGAAATTGTAAGTATGCACCTTACATAATTCACTCAAGTTTATAATGACTCTAGGAAGCAGGTACTGTTATGTTCTCATATTCTCAAGGAAAGACACTAAGGCGCAAAGATGTGAATTAACTTTCCCAAAGTCACATAGCCTTTATGTGAGACAGCTAGGATTTGAACCCAGGTAGTCTGGTTTCAGAGCTCGTTCTCTTTCTCAGCCAGTGTCACTGTGCTTCACATAACCTTTTAATGAGTCCATTAAATGCCCAGTTTCACTCGATGTGAAGGGATCAATGGTGTATGTAATGATTATTACTTATTTAAATAATATTTGTTTAACATTAATCCATTAAACAAATCAATTAAACAACTCTGTATGCCTAACATACTGCAAGACTGTCACATAATAAAGACTTATGTTGATGCTTTCAGAGGGGTTAGTTGGTGAGACAAGGACTATGTGTCTGAGGTGACTAGAGAGTCTCAGAAGGTACCATTTTGTCAGGAAGACTACAAATCTAATATGGCTTCAGACAAAGGCTTTAAGTGTCCTACAGAACTTAGCGAAGGCCTGATGTAGGACACTGGGTGCCCTTGAAGCATGAGTACATTGGTTTTAGATTAGCACAGAGGAAGGTATTCCATATGGCTAAGCTGTATGAGTAAAAGCATAGAAATGGGAATGACTTTGACAAAGTCTCTGAAGACATGTAAGTAAATGCTGGAGTTTTAATAATCTAGAGACTGATCAGAAAGAATGTTAATTAACAAGAACCAGAATTGGAAATCAAGGGAATGTATAGTATTAAGGAAGCAAAAGAAGAGTAAAAGTCTAAATATAGTATTAACAGATTCCCATAGTGAAAGATGGCAGGTGGAATTCTATAGTTTCATGGACACCATAGAAGGAATAGTTTTATGAAGCCACAAACTGTATCAAATGAAGCAAAAATGTGGTGGAGCTGAGGTGTGGAAATGCTGCTACATGTCATTGAAAGGTCACTTGGCACACTTGGACTGAGTGTTTTTCCAAGGAGGTTGTTAAAAATCAAATTGCAAAGAATTTCTAAAGAAGAGTATAAAGAGTAGGAGGAGATATAAGCTCACGAGGATTATGACAGATAAAAGTAGAGAATTGGGATAGGATTGGAATATCCAAGATAGTTTTTGAAAGAGGTGACAGGATGATCTACATACAGATGAAGACAAAACTAAGCAACAGCCCGAAATCCTGGAGAGGATCATAAGAGTTGCGAGGCTGAGATGAAGAATTGAGAAGTGGGACTGGCTTTGAAAATGAGAGATGTCCTTCCTCTCTGACTCTGGGGGCAGTTTCAAGGGGAGTGTGGAATACTGTGTTAGCTCAACTCAATTTCCTTCCAATTTTCCTATTACATTAGAAAACTTGAAGGAGACTGAGAGAGAGAGCCTAGGGCTTAAAAAAGGGCTGAGAACCATTTAGAGAATATCTGAGGGAATCTGTTCACAGTGGGTGGGAGCATTGCTGATAGCACTAAATGTCAAATAAAAATAGAGATAAGCGAGAACCACAGGCAGGCTTATAGTAAGGGGGCTTCAAGCAGATATTATTTAAATATTCATGCAGTGTATTTAAAATGAAAAATGAGATTGGCTTCAGAATGTAACAAGATCAATTTACATTTTACTAATTATATGAGAAGACTTAGGTGGCTATATGACTTTTACTACCCCTTAAAATTTGGGCCTGACATGATGATAAGAACAGGGATAAGAACAGGTTTCCCATCTGGAGGGATAGGATTGTGGGTTTTGAAAGAAAATGGAACCTGTAGCTTTAGCATACTTGGTGCTCAGCCTCCCTAAGTCCAGCTACATTTATGCAGTTGTGTGGCTTCCTCCAAAGAATCTGTTGCCTAGAAGACTAAGTCGGGATCGCGTTTGTTCATTTGGTAGCTGTATCAAGTTATATATACTGGAAGGTATTCATTTTACTCTTCTAGCATAATGAACTTGCTGTGTATCTTTTGAATTAAAGAAAAATGATAATGTCATCATCTGATATAGTGCTCAAATTATGCTGAGGAAAGAATAATTACACTTAAAAGTGAGAAGTATAGTAGCCCTAAATAAAAATAAGATTTCTGTACCTCACCGAAAGTGGTAAAACATGTATCAGTATACTGTGATAAGGCATACATATATATGTCTTGCTGCGGACAAACATTAAGAAAACTACAAAGGTGATGTATTTATAAACACAAAATAAACAAAAGTAGAATTTTTAAAAGTCTGAGTAACCCCCAAAAAGGTACATGTGTGTGTGTTGGGGGGGATAAGGATAAAAGAGGGGAATGATACACAGGGAACAAATAGAAAATAAACAAAAAAATAGACTTAAAATTTAAAATATCAGTAATTACTGTAAATATAAATGATTTAAATAAACCAATTAAAAGAAGATTGTCAAGTCTATTAAAAATAAGGCAAATATTTGCTGTCTGTAAGAAATTTACATCAAATATAGATAGGCTGAACAAAATGGATAAAAAGATATGAAATGATGATCAGAAAAGAAACGCAGGAGCACATATATTAATATTGGATAAACTAGACTTCAGTGCAAAGAAAGTTGTTAGAGGCAAGAAGGACATTACCTGATAATGAATGGGTCAGTTCACCGAGGAGACATAGCAATCCTAAATATGTGCATCGAAACATAAATGCTTCAAAATACACAAAACAAAAACTGATGGAAAGAAGAAATAGACGACGCTATAATTACCATCACATCCTAATGTTTCCGGGCACATAGTTTCGTTTACTCAGGTTCATTTTCTCACCACTGTCCAAATCAAAGGGAGCCATAAATTTTGGTAAAAATGAAAAAGGATTTATTCAAAGCTAGCTCTGAGAAGATAGAGGGGCCTATTTACCTTGAATTGCCATTTCCCCACGTACAGGTGTGGAAAGGTCTTTTGCAGTAAAGAACAGAGGGGAAGGCAGAACAGGGAGATAATGCAGGTCTCCTTGTGGAAGTAAACTGGGTCCTGGCCTCCTGGGGCCATCATCTGCACATTCTATCACAGGGTGTTTGTTTTGCCCTCAGCAGGAGGAAGTTTGGAGAAGTTGCTTACTCTCAAAGAAAAAAAAAGTCTAACTTTAAAGTTCCATTTTTCAGTGCTGGTTATAATTTCCCCCTTGTGGGGAGGGAGACTCTGGCCAAAGGAGCATCTGAAGTAAATGTGAAAAAGGAAGGAGTTTCTGGATGGCAGCTCAGGACTCCTGGAGTGCAGGGCTACAGTTTAGAGGGAAACCTGCAGGGTGGTAGTCAGCAGGACTCAGACAGTTTGCTCTCAGAGATGCTTGCTTTGGCCTCTGTGAACCCTCTACCCCAGAAGATGACTCAAACTAGGTCGACGTGTGTCATGTAATGAACCATCCCATCCAGTCCTGTCCTCTGAGCAAAACATATAGGAATACGATGTATCACAGATGTTTTTCTTCTTTGTCTTTGTTCTCATGTCCTTGAGTTACAAATATGTGAGCACAGAGGGCTCAGCTCACTGCTGTTTCCCTGAAGGTCTCTTACAGGGAAGTAGCGGCCTCTCTGGGTCCTCTCTGTGACCGAACTAAAGTCATGTCTCCAAGTAATCTTTTTCATCCTTTATGTAGCCAGAGTTGTGCACTGTAACACCCCCTTGCTTTATTTTGGGCCTCAATCCTGAAGGCCTTGATGTGCCACATTGTTTGGCTGGTTGTCTGGTGTTGGATTGGTGCACAGATTCCATTAAAGGTAGCTAGAGCACAAGCAGAAGGAAGCCAGGTGGTTAAGACTGAAAAAATACTGTTAATGGGACAAAAATAGTCTAGGTTCTTGTGTGCGATGAGGAAAGAATTGCCAAGCGGACACTCTGTGCTAAGTAGTAAGTAGCTGCGTTTATTGGAGCTCACCAGGAAGACAGCAGCAGGGACAGGGGAAAGGGCAAAAGGGCAAAAGGGTGCTGTGAACTCAGGCTCTTAATTTAAAGGCCAGACACCTTTGACTTTTAGGTGCCTCCTACTGCATTTCTCACTGGTGCCAGGACAGGGTGATGACTTAGTTTTTGTTACTTTATTTCGTGCCTCTTTTAAGAAAGTGGAGGCTTAGGTAACCATTAAGGTGGCATTTGTAGTTGAATTTGGTGGAAGGAAGTGACTCATTCAGCTCCTTTGTATCACTAAAAATTGTGAAGCCAAATACAAAAGAAAGCTAAAGTCTGGAGATAGCTATTACACCTGTGAGAAGGGCTGTTTTGCTCTTATCTAATTGTGCATAGGAACCCTCTTTTTATAGGCTCTGCATCTATACTTTTTTTGTTAGCATTGACACACACGTGGCTCTTTGATGTTTACAAATTTCACCCCCCTTTTCTGAATGCATTCTTTATTCTTCTGAAGGCGTCGCCAATTAGCCATCTGCAGCCTCGTCCCATGGGGCCAAGGTGCCTTCCTCTGGCAATAGTCAATCAGAACATGTTCCACATTAGAGGGAATGTGACAGACAGTTGGAGTCAGTGTCATAAAAACATTTCTCGCCAAACTGGAGCAGTATAAGAGATCTAGAAAGAGATTCTTTTACAGAATCCCTTGTCAAATTTAATCTTATGTAATCTGTATCAGTACCCTAAAACATTAGAACTGTGACAAGCAATAGTTACTCAGATTATAAACAGACATAAAACAAGTCAAAAAGAGCAAACCAAATCCAGTCTGTACAGTAGATTTGAATTAAGAAATATAGTGACCAAGTTAATTAATCAGTATTTCTGTGAAGCAAGATTAGTTCTGCCAGAAAGGTAAATCAAGTAAATACAACTTATTAATATCAAGACCAAGAACTATAGTTTGGTAACACCCTTAGGAATTTTTAGGTACACACACTGAACTGTAAACAATTTTGAATACAGTGTGTAGAAATTCATATCTATTTTACCAACTGAGAACATACATTTTTCAGCAAGACAGTGTCTTATTGACCAAGAGGCACATGTCTTTTCCCAGTTATGTGATTATAAGTAATACATGCATAGAAATTTATCAAAACAATTTAGGTACTTTTGCAGCACATTAAGACAACACTCCTGGCTGACTGCATTATACCAGGACAATTATATTTTAAAAATAAGGAAAATCACATAATGGTCTTATGTGATTTATGTTTATGTAGCCAGATGTAACCAGAATTTTACAGCAAAACTTTAAACAGATAGCTAAATAAATATGAACTTCCTAAGATTTAATTTTTTGAACAGTAGATCTTAACAAGACAGTAAAGAACATAATAAATTATTTTGACATATTTAAAAACTCTTTTTAAAAAGCTTTGTTGTATATTGTATTAAGAGATCAATATCTTAAGCCTTATTTGTTTTAAATAGATACTAACATTATCTCTGGGTGCTACATTTTTAATTTAAAAAATTTAGAACAAACCGTCTCTGACTAGAAATGTTTTACTCAGAAGTTATACTGTTAAAACATATGATCAATTTACAACAAAAACATAACTTTTATATTATTTCAAAACTATGCCACCCCACATAGAGGTTACTGGTGGTTTAAAAATCATGTTATTATTCATATTTGTGTCCCAAACTCCAAGTGTCATATATAAATGAAAGCAGCGTGTGTCTAGAAGAAGACACGTAACATACTTGAGGTGGAGAAAAACCCCAATTTTTTTTTTTTGTTTCTAAACCTTATAAGGCTTTGTTTTATAAAACCAAAGGACTTTTAAAAATCTATTTTAAGTACTTAATTTAAGCAAAGACTAGATATTAAAGTAATAGTTTAGGGGCTGGGGATTTAGCTCAGTGATTAGAGTGCTTGCCTTGCAAGCACAAGGCCCTGAGTTCAAACCCCAGCACCAAAAAAAAAAAAAAAAAAAAAGTCTTAAAACTATTAGCAGTAGGTCATATAAATAAAGCCATGAACAGACCAGGTAAGTCATAGCTATTGACCCTTTAAAGCAAAAGATAAACAACAACAAAAACTATTACTAGAATATTAAATGAGTTGTGCTTATACATATTAATAGCTTTAGTATGCCATAAAATTATGAACAGGTTCAACTCTCCATCACTTTGAAATTTGTTATTTAAATTCATTTTTAACTTGACTTATAGTTTGACAAGTCTTTATATTTATTTATTTTTTTTTAAGTCTTTATATTTAGATATTTCTTGTCCCTCCAATATAGTTACTCTGCAATTTATTAAAGGATCAGATATCTTCTGATCTTATATCAGTATGTTATATATATATACACATACATATATCTCAATAATCTATGAAATACTTTAATAGACTTAAATATATTACCATTCATGAATTTGAAGAAGCCAAGAATACGTGAACTTATACTTAGCAAATGTCTTTAGTATTTTAACTTAATTATAAATAATTCAGTTATTTACTTACATATCTAGCTAGTTTAAATTTTAGTAATTATCTTCACATTGCCCATAAAATGTGAAACATCTTGCAAACATAAGTAAATGTCCCAAAGGTGGTTTTTTTTTTGTTTTGTTTTTTTTTGTTTTTTTTTCCTGAGAAAGAAACCTCTCACAACTTGTCAATTCCTGGAAATTGCATCTACATGTGCTGCACCACAATGCTATTTAAAAATCTTTGAAGGATTTTCCAGGGCTTTTGAATTTCAATATTTACACTGGTACCAGTAAATTGTTTTTAACCAAATTTTCATGTCACCACAAGCAAACTATCATTGATAATAGGGTTGGCCATAAGTGAATCTACTTGAAGACTATAAAAATAACTCTACTAGTCATGGACATTTAAAATGGCAAAGTTCAGAAGATCTAGAAAAATCTGTAGACTACAGGGGAGAATACTAGCCCTGTAACAGCACTAGAAAATAGAACTTTATTTATTTATTTATTTTTTATTTTTATTTTAAACCAAGAACATGTATTGGTACATTCTACATACAATGGTCACATTGAAAATAGAACTTTAAAAGTTAGGCTGGGGTTGGGGATTTAGCTCAACTGGCAAACTGCTTGCCTAGCAAGCACAAGGCCCTGAGTTCGATCCCCGGCACCACAAAAAAACAAAAACAAAAACAAAAAAAACCAAAAAACTTTAAACTTCTAATTGAATATCACCTTAGAGCATATTGGCCTGTTCCCAGATGGGATGCTCTCTGACCAAAGTGAGTGCTCCACCAGGTCTTAAAAGGGAAATTCATATAGTGAAGATACAGCTCAGGCAGCCCCCTCATAATAGAATATCAGCTGCAATCTGCCCAGGAAGTGTGCAACTACTAGAAGGCATTGAAACCCTACTGCTTATCTTAGAATAAAAGTGATCATAGGAAGAGAAAGAGAAACCACAGAAAATTAAAGCAAACAAAAACAAGCGAGTACTCCAAAACAACAAAACAAGTGCCTGGGATTTTTTCCTACCTTTGAATCTCTTCTCACACCAATCCATGGCCCACAGTGACCTTTAGTAGGTCTAACTGGCCACAAATGGTGAAGGCAGTGCCTCACTGCAAATGGCACTGAAGGTGGCAAACTGCATCTTCTCCCTGGCTCCTGGCGCATGCCATGAAAGAGGAGGATCAAATCTACAGAGACACAGTGAGGACAGGTGACTCCAAAGGTCTCCAGGGAGAAATGCACCAGTAGAATGGAGCAGTGGATGCTGTGCACTATACCAACTGGTGAGCGACTCCAGTCCAAGTGACTTCCATGTCCCCTGGAGAGGGTGCTTAGCCAGGCACCCTTTTAGGGAGGGGCCAACTGAAGCCAGGACTTGGCACGGCCCTGAGTTGGCTTCATCTCAGGGCTCCCAGCATTGAAAGCCCACAGTGACTGAGTGAGGGGCAGGAAGCTGAAATCAGGGTCTGGAAGCTGAAATCAGCCCAGCAAGAGACACCCAGAGTGTTGTAGGCTGAACAGCTCAAGTCCCAACACCACAACCAGAGGCCAGGATCAGCCTGAACTGTAGAGTGAAAAGCACCAGAATTGGCACTCCATCCTAATCTTAATACAGGATTGCTGGGATTATCCAGCACCCTGCCCTAATCCTACTCCAGGCTTTCCGGGATCATGCAGCATGAATATGGGCTCTGTCTGCCTCTTTCTACCAGTGACAGCAGAGACACCCCCTGAATTGGACACTACCATAAAACCGTAGACCCCAGAATATAACCACAGGCTTGAAATCACAGAGAAATTTCCTTTTTTTCCCTCCTTTGCTTTTGTTTATTTTTTTCTTGATTGTTTTTGTTTTTTCATGGATGTGAAGATTGTTTTTAGTTTTATTGTTTTGTTCTTGTTTTTGTCTTCTTTCTTTCTTTCCCTCCTGTCTTCTTTACCAGTTTCCCAAATCTTGGATAATCTTTCTTTGTCCTTCAGCCTTGCTTCTAAACTCCTTTTCTTTTATACCTCTATTTTTTCCTCTTATCCCTTTTAAATTTTTTCCCCCAAGGGTAAAATCCATCTATCCCTGAATAATTTTCTGATTAGTTTTAGATTTAGTTATGTAACTATAAATCTTTTATCCATGGTGAAAGGTGACAAATGTACAGTTATCACAGTTTGTCATTTTCTAGACTATGCTTGATGCTATTATTATTACTGATTATACTACTTTAGCAAAAGTGACACAGTTGTGATCAGTTAATCTTCCTTGTATGCCAATACCAAGAGTGTCTGGGGGTCATAAATGATAACATACTCTAGCACCAAAGAACTGATTGCTAGACCAAATAGACAGCAACTTCTCCATCCCTAATAAACTGAAGAGGCAGGATAGGATCCTGCCCAAGGAAGCAGTGCCAAGAGGCACCAAGGTGCAAGAAATCAAAAGCCACCCATCTGAACTTTCTGAAGTGGTAGCAGTGGAAATAACGAAGATGAATGCATCTCTAGGAAAAAATAAAACAGACACAATTATACAGACATCTGAAGAGATGATGACTATAATGAAGGACATGGTTAGCAAACCTTGAGTAGATCCAGATGAAAAAATACAGGAGTTTAGGAAAGACATGGAGACTATGAATGTCCAACATAGAAAAGAATTGGATTCCATAAAACAGATTCAAACAGATATCTACGAGATTAAAAATTCTATTGAAAGTATGTGCAGCAAAATCAACCAACGTGAAGATAGAATATCAGATCTAGAAAGTCAGTTTAGTAGATACAGAGTATTCCACCAAACAACAAGAGAATACACATTCTTCTCAGTTGCACACAGGGCTTTCCCCAAAAGAGGCCACCTAGTAGCTCATAGAACTTGCTTAAAATAAAGGCAAAGGAATTGGAATTCTCTCATGCATATTATCAGATTGTTACACAATGGAATTGGAAATTAATGGCAAACAAAACCATAAAAACTACGTAAACACATGGGAATTAAATAGCATCCTCCTGAAGAAACAATGGGTCACAGATGAAATTAAAGAAGAAATTAGACAGTTTCTACAATTAAATAATTATGCCAATATGACATATCAGAACTCATGGGACACAATGAAAGTAGTGCTATGAAGGAAATCTATAGCAGTGAATTTCCACATCAGAAAAACAGAATGAGCTCAAATAAATCTAATGTTGAACGCCAAGCTTCTAGAAAAAGAAGAGCAAGTCAAAACCAAAGCACGTACAAGGGAGGAAATTGTAAAGATCAGAGCAGAAATTAATACAATTGAGTCTAACAAAACAATACAAAGAATCAGCGAATCAAAGAGTTGGTTCTTTGAAAGATTAAATAAAATTCACAAACTCTTAGCTAACCTTATCAAATAAAGGAAAGAAAAAACCCAAATCCATGCAATTAGAAATGAAAATGGTACAATTTCAATGGATCCTACAGAAATCCAGAAGCTCACCAATACCTACTTTGAGAACCTGTACTCTAATAAGATGGAAAACTCAGAAGAAATGGGCAGATTCCTAGGTACATATGAATTACCAAAACTGAATCAAGAAGGTATAAAAATTCTAAATAACCAAATATCAGTGAATGAAATTGAAGAAGCAGTTGAAGAAAAGCTCAGGCCCTGATAGATTCACTGCTGAATTCTACAAGAACTTCAGAAAAAAAGCTAATGCCACTACTCCTCAAACTCTTTAATGAAATTGAAAGAGACGCAACACTCCCAAATTCATTCCTGGAAGCGAGCATTACCCTGATACCAAAATCAGAGAAGGATCCAACCAAAAAAGAGAACTACACACCAATCTCTCTAATGAACATAGGTGCAAAAATCCTCAGGATACTGGCAAACAGAGTGAAGTAAATCATCAAGAAGATTATACTCCATGACCAAGTAGGATTCATTGCAGGAATGCAGGGCTGGTTCAGCATATGCAAACCAATAAATGTAACACACCACATTAACAGAACCAAAACAAAAACCACATGATCATCTCAGTGGATGCAGAAAAAGCATTTGACAAAGCCCACCACATAATCATGATAGAAACCCAGCAGAATATTGAAATAGAAGGCCTTTATCTGAACCTGATAAAAACCATCTATGACAAACCAACAGCCAACATCATACTAAATGGTCAAAAACCGAAACCTTTCACTCTGAAATCAGGAACAAGATAAGGATGTCCACTGTCACCATGCCTATTCAGGATAGTTGTGGAAATATTAGAGCAATTAGACAAGAGAAAGAAATAAA
This sequence comes from Hystrix cristata, assembly GCA_004026905.1. Taxonomy (NCBI): domain Eukaryota; kingdom Metazoa; phylum Chordata; class Mammalia; order Rodentia; family Hystricidae; genus Hystrix; species Hystrix cristata. The sequence goes on from PVJO010004099.1 coordinate 95,199, forward strand.
ATGAATAAGGATAGGAAAGGAAGAAGTTAAAGTATCATTATTTGTGGGTGACATGATCCTCTACATAGAAGACCCCAAAAACTCCACCAAAAGACTCCTAGATTTAATAACCAAATTCAGTAGCATAGCAGGACACAAAGTCAACCATCAAAAATCAGTAGTATTCCTGTACACAAAAATAATAAATTCACTGTGAGAGAAATTAGGGAAACAACAATTTTCACAATATCAAGAAGAAAAATGAAATGTTTAGGAATCACTCTAACAAAGGAAGTAAAAGCTCTTTACACTGAAAATTAAGTGCTCTGCAACAGGAAACCTAAATATTAAAACAGAGACACTTAATCTTCTGGAAGATAGAATAAATAAAACTTTTGAAAACGTAGGTGTAGGCAAAGACTTTATGAGCAAAACTCCAATCGCATAGGAAATATTACAAAGAATCAACAACTAAGATCACATCGTATTTAAAAGCTTTTGCAAAGGCAAAAGAAATCACTAACAGAGTGTCTTAGTTACTTTTCTCTCATTGCTGAGACAAAATACCAGACCCCCAAAGTTAGAGGAAGAAAGGTTTATTTAGCTCACAGTTTGTAGAGGTTTCAGTCCATAGTCATCTGGGTCTGAGGCAGGGTGGCATGGCAGACAGGCAGAAGGCAGCCAGATATGCAAGGAATGCCAAGCAAGGGGACTCACTAGCTTCTTCCTGTGTTTTATATCTTATCCAGTCTACCTGTCTTTAGGGTGGGCAGGACTCCCACCCTTAATCCTAATACTCTTAATCCTAGCGTCACATCCTTGATCCAAGCAGAACCCCGCCAAACCAATCAGTGGACTAATTTAGTAATCACACACTCTAGATCCAGCTACCTCTTACCACATGAGGCTTTGGGGGGACATCTGGACACAAACCATAACACAGAGTAAAGAGACAATCCCCAGAATGGGAAAAAATTTTTTACCTGCTCTTCCTCAGGCAAAAAATTAATACCTAGAATATATAAAGAACTAAAAAAATCAGACCACTCAAATTTAAATGTGCAATCCAAAAATGGATATCTGCAATGAATAGACCCTTCTCAGATTAAGTACAAACAGCAATTAAATTTGTGAAAAAATGTTCAACATTACTAGTCATTTGAGAAATGCAAATTAAGAAACCTCTGGATTGCATCTCACTCCTGAAAGAATGGCTATCAAAAAACAACCAATATCAAATGCTGACGGGGCTGTGGGGAAAAGGGTGTCCTTCTCCACTGTGGGTGGGAGTGTAAATTGGTATAATATTATGGAAGTCAGTATGGATATTCCTCAAAAAAAATTTTTTTTTTTTTTTGGTGCTGGGGATCAAACTCAGGGCCTTGTGCTTGCAAGGTGAGCACTCAAACCACTGAGCTAAATCCCCAGCCCCTCCTCAGAAAATTAAAACTAGAGATTCCACTTGACCCAGCTATTCCCATCTTGGTATCTTCCTGAAAGAGTTAAAAGCATCATACCACAGCAATACTTGCACACCCATGTTTAGAGCAGCACAATTTGTAATAACTATATTTTAGACACAGCCCAGATGGCCACCAATGTAAGAATAGGTAAAGGAAATGTGGTTTTTTTATACAGTGGAATACTACACTGCCGTAAAGAAGGATAATCTTGAGACATTATTGATAAATGGATGCACCTTGAGATCATAATTTTAAGTGAAATAAATCAGACACACATATTTAAACATTGTATTGTTTCTCTGGTATGAGAAACTCAAAAACCAAATAAGTTAACTCTCAATTAACCTGCTAATCTGGTTCCTGAATATCTATCTTCTATTTGGATTTCATTAGCCAAGGAGTAGTATTTTAAAATTGGCAATGTAGCTGGAATTTTGTTGAACTTATTTTTCTATAGAAAATATTATGAGTTTAAAAATGACATCTAGAGATGACTGTCAATGTATCTTTCTTGTGTATACTGTGTATTTGTTGCCGTGTTTTAGAAATACCCAACAAAGTTGGGTAATATAAGAACAATTGCATTTATTAAATTCTTTGTCATAATTGAAGGGATAATATTATATTCATTTTAGAGATATATTCCCTTTATTATAATAAACATTTATTAAGATTCCCGGGGCTGGGGATTTAGCTCAGTGATTAGAGTGCTTGCCTTGCAAGCACAAGGGCCTGAGTTCGATCCCTGGCACCACAAAAAAAGATTCCCAAATGCCGGTATCAGTGATACCCAGACAAATGAAATATAACTCTTTTGCTGACTGGTGCACATTGGCAGAGACAACCCTATACCATCCACTCTCTGGGTGGAATGCTGACAGGAACGAGTTGAGTTCAGAGTGTTATGAGATCGTCTAGGAATGATCACACATTAACCTGCAGAGGGCTTGGGGGTAAAGCAGTGTCAGGAAGGCACCCTGGAGCAGGTGCATCAGGGAAGAAATTCCAGGCAGGCATAATGGCTCATACTGTCTGAGAACTATGTGCAATCAACATTTCAGGAGACAAAGTGGCCAGGAGACATGCGGAGAAGCAGAGAGCAGAAAGACTACAGCCGCAATAAGAGGCATATGTAGCCATGCTAAAGATTCTGGGCCTGAGGACACCAAGGGTGAATACATTGGCCCAGAGTGATTACGTGAAGATTTTTACCCACTTCTGTTTGACTCCCAAGTTCATGCTGTTTACTTATATTTACTTCACAGACATTCTTGAAAATTATTTACCAAAGATGTAAATAAATCACATTATAAGTGGAAAAAGAACACTACTAAATTGGAAAGTTTAAAAACATTTTTTGAGAAAAAGTCAGTATTCTAAGATTATTATCAATATTCTCTGAAGAACTTTGAGTCTATTGATTAGGCATGTTTTATTCCCATAATCGTACCATACCCTGCACTCTGTTTTGTTAACAACCGTCAGTAAGATAGCAAATGACTGTTGGCTGACGCAGGCTTCTGGCTGTGATTGCTACACCACCGACATTCTGTTCTTTGGGTATCTAGACACGGCCTTTGCCGGGTGCCTGACAGAGATGTGAACCTGAGTCCAGACCACCTCAAGGGCACCTCAAGGGCACCTCAAGGGCACCTCTGCTCAGACAATTCTGCAGGGCGTGATGGGAGCAGAGGTCTCGGCTGGTCCTGGTGTTGGAGACTGACATCCCCTTGGGGTGTTAGGAGAGGTCTGCTTGCTAAGGGTGACTCTGTTGCCACTAAACCATTAACATTTCCCAAAAGGGAATGAAGGACCAGGGACCTTGCCCTCTGCATCGTGTACAGTCCTGCTGCCTCAGAAAGTCTGGGAAGCCCCTCTCAGCAGCCCTGGACTGCATTTAATGTAAACTGTGTTCACCAGGTCATTTTAATATAGAGTCAACTATAATCACTTGGTGCAGAGGAGGAAACAGAAAGAGCATTTTATATTCAAGAATAAACTCTCCGAGCAGTAAATGTCACCAGGGTGAGTTCTTAAACTAGAGAAGCATTGGACAGCTGGGGAAACTCCAGAAGGAGAAAAAAGAGGACAAAAAGAGAGCCCAAGGAAGAAAATGAAAGAGCATTACACTTACGCAGATTCAGAAAAATACTTTGGAGTCAAATGGCGTTGGTGGTGCTGGATGCTGAGTAGTGTGTATCCTGCAGCAGGAAGGGCACGAGGGAACTAGTATTTCGAGGAAAGTTCATTTGAAATCTCCATTCCACATTCTCTTTAAAAATTAAATTGAATGCTTTAATTCTTATCTCAACAACAGGGAACATACTTAGTAAGAACATGTGTGTTTTCTTGAAGTTCGTATCTGTCTGAGGAGAGTAAGGGGCAAGCCAAGTACATGGTCAGCTCTTGGGGTGAAGGATGGAGGCTGATGTGGGAGAGAGAGAGAGACGAATTTGCAACAGTGAAGTTCTTCACTATTTGTTGTATTATTCCTCACACCTTTATATATAAATATTATAAGCATTTCATTACTTTTGGAAAGAGAATCAGATTCAGGTAATATTTAGGGGAAGGAGAGAGCAAGAAAGAGTTCAGAGGGGCAAAGGGTGAGAAGAGAAGAAATAAGGCAGGAGAGAGAACAAGAGGAGAAGGGATGGTTTTGAAGCTAGAGGTCACCCCACACTGTTTGTTAGGACTGTGGGCTCCATCAACTGTTGCTCAGATTGCACAGCTATCTCACCATTTTCCACCAACTGTGAGGTTCAGACAGCTGCCTGTGGCCTTCTGATGTCTATGGGAATGACCAAGGCAGGAGTCTTACAACATCTGAAAGACCTGGCTTAGAACAAAGACGAGTGGCCATAATGTGACTGGATACTACCAGGGAGGCATGAAGCTTATTTTTTCTTATGAGTTTCACAGACATATACAAAAGTATGGTAAAATAAACCAAGTTAATTTTAAGGTAGTAATTTTTTTGGCTGTTTAATGTCATTTCCTGCCTGTCTCAGCTATGGCCACCTTAGAAGGCAGCCTTCGTCCTGCCTGGAGCCAGCACAAGGTTAACTGTGGCAGCCGGGGTGAGGTTTCAACTGGACTGGTTTGGGATCTGCCCCAAGGACTGGTGGAGCACACTTCTGGGTGTGTTGGAGTGGGTCATGGAGGTATGAACTTGGTGTCTATTTCTGGTCTCTCACCCCATCTCTTCCCCTTCTTGGCTTCCTGAAAGCCATGTGTGAAGCAGCTTTGCTTTACTGTACCCCTCTGCCACAGTGTTTCTGCCTTGGAGCCTGGTGACCATGGATTGAAACCATGAGTGAAATTATACCTCTTCTCTTTTAAGTTGTGGGTTTCTGAGATTGTGTCCAGCAATGGGAAAGCTGGCTAATACAGGGAGTTTACTACAGGGCCATCTCTGTGCCTCCTAAGACTGGTTTGCACCATGGAACCAGGTGGCTGATGTTGCAAGCCTGCCCCCTAAGAAGCAGCCATCCCTGCTACTGTCCATATGCATGTTCTGTCTGCAGGACGTGGCTACATCCTAGCTCCTGGTCTCACTCAGATTCCACCTCAAGCTTTAGCTGATGCAGCTCTTGGTGTCCATCTTTGTGAGGGCTAATACGGAATGAATCTGAAGCCCAGTGAATCAGTGAACAGCCCAGAATAAACCAGCGGAAGAACTCTGATATAATGCAGGGCTCTGAACCCCAGTCATGGGCTCACACATAGACTACATTTTTATGAGACATTATTTGAAGCTTATTGTCATTTTTCCTCTGTGACGTGGATGGTATGTCCAATTTTGTGTGAGATTTTCAATATCAATTATTCATATTCTTAAATAGTAACTTCTTGGTTTCATTTTGAGATTGAAAAATAATAGACACGCCTATAAAAAAACAATTCATGTACTTGGGGTAAGATCTTAGGACGAACTGGGTTCAGGTCCGAAAAGAATATGGACAAGTCCTAGCCGAGCAAAAGAGCATATGAATACATTAGTGTTAACAAAAATTAAACTGGTATGATTTTCAAAGAAAAATTATTTTACTCTAATGGTGTGTTCATAGTAATATCATCCCTCAGAAAGATAGTTTGTTCGGTATAGCACATTAAAATAGAGAAAGCAGTGAACATCTTCCAACTAAAATCAGTGGTTTAAATTAAGACACAAAAATTGTTCTCTCTCTTAAGATGTAAAAGTAATCATTTCCAAAAGTCTTAAAATTAAAAAAAAATTTAAGACATAAAAGTGATGATGTTCCCATCTAGGGTAAGATTGCCAGATAAAATACAAGATGCCCAGTTACATTTGAATTTCATATGAAAAATGGATTATTTTTTCAAACTTCAAAGTTAATTGGGCTTCCTATATTTTTTATTCACTATCTATGCAACTATAATCTAAGTTGCATAGATAGTGGGAATCTAAGGGAAAATTCTGTTTCCAAACACAGTTACTGAATTAAGTCTAAAGTATGTATGATAGTCCATTAATTTGGAAAACAATTCAATACAATCCCACGTCTTGTTGAGGTGAGGTTTCTCATCATGGACACTACTAACATTTTGATCTGGATACTTTTGTGTGTTTTGGGGAGCTGTGTATTGTCCAGTGCTTAGCAGTGCCCCTGACCACTACCTACCAGATACAGTAGCATCTCCTCGTGAGGACAACCACAGATGTCTCTAGTGGTTGCTAAATGCCTCTTGGGGAGGTGTAGGGGTGTGTGTGTGTGTGTGTGTGTGTGTGTGTGTGTGTGTGTTGTGTAGGGCAGCCTTTGGTTGAGGACAGTATTGTGAAGGAATAAACTTATTTGTAAGGGCATATATGTATTTTAGTAGAAAACTAGCCTGACCAGGTCTTACAGAAAGAAGGGGGGAACCATATATTATGTAGTCTTCATTTTGAAGTATCTTGGGAAAGATACCAATGGAGGATTAGTGGGAAATGGAGAGGAATTGCTGGCATATATGGAATTGTTTTTGTAGTCTGAGGCTCTATTAGCAAAGATTGCATTTGCTCCAGTGACTCTGAGAGAAAAGGCCGTAGAGAGTACTCATGACAGGCTCAGGTTCCCAGCACAGTCTCATCCAGGCTTTGAAAGAACAGTAAGTACGCGAAGTCAGTTGATTTCTGGAAAAGGAGTGTTTTATTTGGACAGCAATAACTGAAATTCCAACCCAGACCACCTAGCTGCATAATTGTGTGTGTGTGAGAAAACAAAGGGCCAAGAGATGCATTGAGAACCAGAGAAGGAGAACTGTTTACCATTTGCTTTTCACAAACTAATTTGATAGGAAATTTGTGAAGGTGTTGTTCTATTTTCCCCCAAGCAAACATATGAAATTAGTTTGCCGTTTAATCAGGAAAATAGTGCTGTTATACATATTATGGAGAAGTGTTAAAAGAATTAACCTTTCAAATCTTTGTGGCTCTTGAAACTTTTCTTTGGTTGAATGGTGGGAGTCACTAAAAATTCCTTCCTCTCAGGAATTTTCAGAATTTTAATCTTAGTTTCCACTCAAATTCTCCATGACTGCTAGACTGGAATGAAAAATGAAATTTACTTCCAGTAAAGAGAGACTCAAAAAAGCAGTGCTTCCCAAAAGATTCTAAAAAGAATATATGAACTTTATATCCTGGCTTTATTAACTTGTATTCTGTGCAAAATTTGTTCTTTTGAGTCATTTAAACTAAATTCAGAGGACAAATAGCCTAACTATCTTGCTTTTCTTTTTCTTTTCTTCCTTCTTTTTCTTTTTAGAATGACATCAAAGCACCTTTTCTCTAAGGACAAAGCCGATCAGTTCTGGTCCATAATTCTTTTTTGGACAAACATATCTACATGACTTAAAGATGTGGTAGAGATCCATTGCTTTTAGGATCAAATACAGAAGCTTTTTGTTATCTACAATATGTAATTAGTGTTATCTACAATATCTAATTAGAGCAGATCATACTTCTCCCAACTCTCCCTGGGGAATAGGTTAAGCTACTATGATCCAAAAGTAGAGAGCCCTGAATAAAATCAGAACCGATTATTCTCTTGCTTAAGAGGTTGGAAGCGTGCAGGTGGACAGAAGCTCAGGATTTTGTGGGGAGTTTGATTTACAAGGCCATGCAGTGACCCCAGGGCTTCCTACCTTGTTGCTCCTCCACCTTGTGAGACATTCTTCTCATTTCTATGGTCAAAACTCCTTCACCACCACCCTCTCTGTGTCTCAACATGCAGAAAGTTGGGCAAAGAAGCTTTTTTTGGAAGCGGTGTTATAAGGCAGTTTCCCCAGGAAACATTCTGGGGCAGAGATAAGTGTGCAGGAAGCTCATTATTAGGGAGTGTTCCTTGGGTCAACATCTGTGGGGAGGAAAGGAAGAAAGAGGAATGGGGAAGTTATGAGTTGTATCTAGATGTTCCCTCAAAGTCTCATGTGGTCATAGGTGGGGCTTTTCAGAGGTGGCTGGATCTAGGATGTGTGATGCTAAGATTAAATGTGTGATGCTAGGATTAAGGGTGTGTAATTACTAGATTAGTCTGCTGATTGGTTTAGCATAGTTCTGGGTGTGGATAATTGGAAGGCCAACCCTGGGTGTGGGTGGCACGATCCAAAGGGTAGGTAGTCTGAAAGTGATAATAGGGAGAGGGAGGCTGTTGTTGTTGTTGCTGCTGCTGCTGCTGCTTGCTGCCTTCTGCCTGCCCTGCCAGGAACTGTTTCCCCTCCTTGTTGCACCTCTGCCATGCCACCCCACCTTGGAGCCAGCTGACTATGGACAGAAATCTCTACAAACTGTGAGCCAAAATAAACCTTTCTTCCTATAATTTTGGGTGTTGGGTATTTTGTCTCAGCAGCAAGATGAGTAACAGGGAAGATGGAAAAATTAGGCTGTGGAACAGCCACAACAACATCTCAGCTCACCCAGTGTAGAGCAGTGTTACTGAGGTGGTCATTCAGAAGTAGGATGAGGTGTTGGGCCTTTTAATCCCTTGACCAGTTTTTGGCCATGAGCTACTCCAGAAAGGTACATGACCTTGGATGAGAAAGCTCTTTGCAGTTGAGGTAATTTCCAAAGAGGGATGTCAGTCAACAACCTTCCTGAGGGAAGATGGCAGTAAAGTGCAACATCCATGATGGAATGTGATCTGGAAGGTACATAATCACTTCCAATTACATCTCATTGTCTAGAACAACTAGAGTGGCTACCATGGAGGGCAGGAGATAATAAGTCTCCAGCTAGGAGGCCCTAAACCTAGCTACCAATAAAAGGAAGGAGGGGGAATGGATATTGGGAAACAATCACATGAAGGAAAGAAAAACATTGTTCGAGTTTGTTTAGCTTATTGACTATTTTATATCAAAAACAATTTCATTGAGAGAAGCTACCCAAAAACAGACAGAAAGAGAGCTAAAAATAGAGCAAGAACAACTGAGAGGTTGCCCCTGTCTAGTGATGTCCTTCGAGTAAAAATAACTACACCGAATTTAGAGTTTGAAATGAGGCAGGGTTGACACCCTCCCTGCTCCGAGTTCTGCAGGAAGCATTCTAGGAATGTACTTCCAGCCTGCTCCCCCAAACCCCAAATCACATATTCTTCTAAGACCTGTGACATATCACAGCTCCCTTAATGTGGAGTACAAAATGAGACTTATTAAAAAGAATTATTATATTAGCCTCAGATAGCATGAATACAAGCCTATTACTTTCTGTTAGTGTCTTTTAAAGCATAATATGCAAGTATTTATTTTTATTACTCCTATTTGAAGTCCTTATTTTTGGAGAACAACAAGGTATTTTATTATCTACTCTTTCCATTCCTTCCACAAATTTCATCAAGTTCACCTTATCCTCATGACTATGTTGTTTTGGAAATGCTCTTGGTGTGCACCAGATTCACCATCAGTCCACCTCACCAGCGCCTTCTTTCTACCATACTGCAGGCAATAGCACACTGTAGCTTGCATAACCACCTGGGTGCCGGTCAGCCTCTTCCAAGTGGTTGGAGCCTTGCATTAGGCATGCCAGCCATTGGCAGTTTGGCGGTCCAGATATGTGTTCAATCTCACGAGTTAAAGTCTTAGAGGACTGCAGCAGTAAAGTAGTGATTTCAGGAATATGATAGTTGTCAAAAATGAAATTGGCACTGGAAGATTTTTTGTGGAGCTTCTTAACTTTGCCTTCATAGTGTGAGGCATAGAAATCCTTTCCTACCTGACCACCTGCAAGTTTCTCGTGTAAAGATCAATCATCATTATCCCCATGAAATAGAAGGTATTTTTAGGTTGCTTTTGCAAGAAATGCAGAAGGTGCTCTGCATGAATTTGTAGATTTGTGTGATCGTTGACTCTAAAGGAACATGTGGATGCAGAAACAGAAACTGATTCTCGGAGTTTTACTGTCAGGTCATAGAAAAATGCTTCACAGTGCCCCTGAGCCATTTAACATATTCTTTACTGTTAACTCTGGAGTTTCCCGGATCCCCAGCGGACTGTACATGAATATCGCTTTTCTCTGGAGAGGGTGTCTTCCTGTGGGGATCACTGAAAAGCTCCTCAAAGTCCCGGGAGCCTCAGGGTAGGAGGTGATCCAGTCTGACCGTGAGTGCAAAGTGATGGGTCCAAAGAAATTCCCTGGTGGGCTGGAGGGCTTCACACATTAAACGCTGATCCCCAACATCTAATTTCTCATACTGTGATCCAAGCGTGGGTTCTTGGAGATGAGAACTGTTTTGAATGTCTGTTCAGAGTGCTGCACTATTTGCATAAGATATATCTCAGCCACCGAAGTTGATCATCTCAGAGTCATGTCTCATGGAGGAGGACATTGGTGACTAATCAAAAGCCAAGACTTGCAATGAGAGGACCTTCCATTCCCAGCACGTTCCTATGTAGCGATTCCACCCTTCCACTGAATGGCTCAAACACCTGAGGCTTCCTTATAATGGGGAAAGTGGTGTTTTATCATACAGGGACTTGATGGCCAGAAGAGTGTTCTGGGTGTGGATAATGGGAAGGCCCACCCTGGGCGTGAGTGTTACCCACAGTAAGAGCATGTAGCCTGGATAGAAAATAAAGGGACAGAAAAAGGCAGGCCTGCTGCTGCTCCCTTGCTTTGTGTTCACTGCTTTTGCTGCCTCCTGCCTTCTGCCTTCCATGCCGTGAACTGATTTTTCTCCTCTGCGATGCCCCTCTGCCACGCCACCCTGCCTAGGAGATAGCCAGTGATGGAGAACAGTAACTATGACAGCACTAGACCAGAAGCCTGGAGAAACAAGTTAATACTGATGGCTTTTCTATAATGATTTTATTTTCTCACTTACAGTTTGAGATGGAGACAAGGTCTCCTTAATGTTCTTTCCCAGTTGAAGTGTAGCAACTCTCACAGATTTGGAACTTAGCATTCTGGCAATCTTTTAGTAGAAACTTTACATTTTTTGAAATAATTAATATTCAGTACTCAACCTTAGAACATTATCCAAATTTAGATAAGAGGTACAGGAAGGAAAAAAGTGTTATTGGCATTAAAATAAAAATCCAGTTAGGGGATGGGGAACGTTTTGGTTCCTTTAGTACTGAGTTGGTGACAGCAGGAGCTAAGTCAGAGTTGACCCTCTCAGGTATAGACTTCTGCTAAATGATCCAAATATCAGATTCGGCCAAGGCGAGGAGACTGTGCCCCTCTGGAATTTGGACAGCTGGTCACAGGAGGAGACCTTCCTTAAAGGGCTGTGGTCACTGCGGTTGAAGCCTGCCTCATGCACTGCTGGGGGGTGAGGTAGCCAGTGCCCTGAGGAGATGTAACGGGAGGGGAGAACCCATATTCTGGAACTCATCCCTGTGCCCCCAGAACATCTCCACTTCCGATAAGGAGCGTTCTGATAATAATGTGTTTCACGGGACAACACCATCTTCATCATTATTGGAATAATTGCTGGTTGTCAAGGCCTGTGGAGAAGGGTTCTGGAGAGGCCAGTTGTCACAGCTGTGTGGTGTGTACGTCTGGCTCCCAAGGGATGTGTTTCCTTCTGAGATAGAAGCACCAGAGTCCAAAGTCAGGGCTTCAGTTCTGGAGAGTAGAAAGTCTTTTCTTGCCAGTGCCCAAGAGAAGCTGGAGGTCAGTAAGCACACTACCAATGTCGTCACTGAAAGGCCAGGTCTGTTTTACAAGGTGGAGATTAGCACCAGTCAGGCAAGCACAGTCTCAGAGAAGTGGCGAGGAGGGCAGTTTAACAGAACGCTACTTTTCAAAAAACAAAAGGGATGTTTTAAGTGATCAGCGCGTATAATTACCAGATGCATCTATTTTTACCGTCTGGTCCTGTCTTTCGGACCAGAAGGGCCGTGGTTGGGGCTGGACAACCTTCCCCGGATGGTTCTCACATGTCTGCTGCCAAACTGGGCCTTGCTGGCTCCTCCCTTGCCACTCACTCCCAAACTTCATGACTGATCGAGTTCCCTGCTGACTGATACAGTCTTTCCTTAAATGCACCAATATCTTTAATCACGGTGGGTTAAAGTCAAGTCAGTGTATCTGTAAGATGTGGTCACATACTGTTTTAGCTCATTTTGTGTGCTTAGCTGGCAAAGGGCTATTTTGTTCATAGCCTAATTCTTGGGATCACCCCATTGCTGCCGCCTTCTCATAAAACACCTATGTGATAGTCTTCAAATGTCATTTTGTTTTATTTAATCTCTTTTTTATTTTTTATGTTTCTTTGAATGTCTCCATTGATATTTTGAGTGGGATTGCTTGGAGAAAGGGCATTGTTTTTAGCATAAATTGAATCAAGTGAGATGAAATCTCATAACAAATTCAACTGTTTCATTATATCAGAGGAGGGCAGGTTCCTTATGAATTACAATTTCTATTTGAGAGAAAAAAACTGTTCATCAATGATGAACAAAGAATAAATACATGTTAGCGTGTTTACAATTACTAGTAGCCTTAAAAGTGTTGGCAGTGTAGTAAGTTTTTATTTCTTTTTTTCTTAGTAATTTTTTTCCTCTTTTTCTTGTCTTCTCCCTCCTTCTCCCCTTCCCTTTCCCTCTTCTCCTTCTCCTTCACTTAACAATACGGGGGACTGAACCCACAGAGCATTGAGTTACATTCGCAGCCTGGGCAGCTTAGTGACTTAGTGAGACCCTGTCTCAAAGGAAGACAAACACACACACACACACACACATATATGGAGGGAGGGAGGGGGAGAGAGAGAGAGAGAGAGAGAGGAGAGAGAGAGAGAGACATACTCCTGCTAAGTCACTGTTGCCCAGGCTGGCCTCAAACTTGTGATCTTTCTGCTTCATCATCCCAAGTAGCTGGTATTACAGGCCCATTCCATTGTATTTGGGTTAGATTTTGCTTGCTTTATCAGTGGTTTGCACCATTAACAGCTTCTAAAAACCCCTGAGCATAGACGAACTTCTTAGAATTCCAGTGCTGAAAAAAAAAAAAACAAACCCACAAACAAAAAAAAAGAATTCCAGTTCTGGATATGCAGCTTCAAAGGGACTGGATAAGCCCACGACACCCCTGTGATCTCATTGATGAAGAGACAAAAGAGAAAAAGAAACAGTTTCTAATTCTCACATTTCAATCTCTGCTTTAATCATTTTATATTTAGGCATTGATCCGTTCAGTTATATGTTTATTTATTCTCACCTAATTTGTTCTGTAGTGAATTTAAGACGTGTAACAAGAACAAAAAACAACAAAAATAGGAAAAACAAAAATAAAAGTTAGATGATGAAGGTGGGAGGAAAGCATTAGGAAGAGATGCAGGACACTAGTTCCAACATTAAGGCTGAAGTGGAGGCCAGAGTTTGGGTTGTGCTTCCTGGTGGCAAAAGAAAAAAATGAAGCTATAATAGACACAAAATTACCTGTTTGCTCATAAGGAAAATCTCCCTAAATGAGCAAAACTTTTTCTTTGAATTGGAACTGATGGAAATGTTTTATGTATATCTTTATATAAAACTCAGTGATGAAGCAACACAGTCTCACAAGATATTGTGACAACATGCAATCCAACATTTTTTATTTTTTAAAGGTTTTTTTTCCTTAGTTCAGTTTCTTCCCTCTTCTGAACATTATACCCTTCATTTATTCTTGTGAGGTTAACCTAAATATTTTAATATTTAAGAAAATTTAAGCTTAGGATTTTACCTGCTCTTGAAAAATACAAGGTTATAAAGCTACATAAATTGCTTCCTTGCCTTTGTATGCTAGTTTGACTACTTTAGTTCTATATTGCTTTCTAATTTCACAAATTAAAAATAATTATTAGTTTAGATGGCCAATATTTGAGCATATTTATCTACAAATGCCTTTGCCCACCACTTCTTGCACTTCAGACTTTCCATTTGGGTTTTTTTTTTTTGAAACTGAAGTAGTGAGTCCTTTAGAATTTCCCATTCTGTCTACATTTGGTTTTGTGTGCCTTAGAATATCTTTTATTATATCCTTATTGTGTTAGTTAGGTTTTCTCTCATTGCTGGGACAAAAATACCTGACACCCAAAGTTAGGGGAAGAAAGGTTTGTTTAGCTCACAGTTTGTAGAGGTTTCAGTCCACAGTCAGCTGGGTCTGAGGCAGGGTAGCATGGCAGACAGGCAGAAGGCAGCAAAGTAAGCAAGGGATGCAAGCAAGCTTGCTAACCAGCTTCTTCCTGTATCTTATATCTTATCCAGGCTCCCTGGCTTTAGGGTGGGCAGTACTCCTGCCCTTAATCCTAATAATTTTAATCTTAGTGTCATACCCTTGATCCCAGCAGAACCATGGCAAACCAATCAGTGGATTAATTTAGTAATCACACACTCTAGATCCAGCTATTTCTTACCACATGAGGCTTTGAGGGGACATCTAGACACAAACCATAACACTTATCCTTAACAGATCTTTTTTTTGTAGAATTTTGGATCAACAACTTTTTTCTTTGGCACGTAGAAAATACTATCCTACTGCGTTGTCCCTTTAGTGCCATAGAAAAGGCTGCATAACTAATTTTTATTCCTTCGAGATGATTTCTGTCCTTAGCTGTTTTTAGAGTCTCTCAATGATGTTGGTGTCCTCAACTTCTATTATAATGTGGAAGTGATTTTCTTTTTTTTTTTTTTTTTTTTTTTTTTGTGGTGCCGGGGATCGAACTCAGGCCCTTGTGCTTGCAAGGCAAGCGCTCTAATCACTGAGCTAAATCCCCAGCCCCGTGGAAGTGATTTTCTTTCTGTTTATCCTGCTGGAGATTTGTTGTCCTCTGTGGTTTGTTGTTTTTCAACAATTCTGATAAATTCTTGGCCATTTTCCCTTTGATATTGTCCCTTTTCAGTTCTTTTTCCTATCTCCTTCTAGAACTCCAACTAGACTTAAGGACTTTCTCACTTTATTTTTTTTTTCTCAGCTTCTTATACTTTGCTCTCAAACTTCTCTTTTATTTCTTCAAGCACCTTAATACCTTTATTTTGTAGTTTCTTTCCGATACTGGTAATATCTGAAAATCTGGGAAGATGTTGCTCTGTTGTCTGTTGCTTCTCACTGTGTCATGGATTGCCCTTTTCCTTGTATGTTTTATCTTTTTTTTTATTCTTAGGGGCTCATATTCTGTAGAATATTAGAACATTATCTGTAGGATTTTCTTTGAATTGGGTTAAAATTTATGCCTCTAGAAAGGACTGTCTTTTACTTCAGTTGTCTAGTGGTGATACCCATTCTCTTTTTCATCTTTTTGCACACCATACAGTAACATGAATCTAGGTTTACAAACTACAAGAAGCACCATAATGTACGAAGTATTCTTGACAAAAATATTTAACCTGAATCTACTCACTAGAACTCTAGACTATGAATCATAGTATAGACATTCTATATGCCTTGGATTCTTCAGAAAAGTCATTCTTTCCCCTCACCCCCCTGTCACACAGACACACAGACACACACAGACACACACAGACACACACACATGTGTGCACATGCAGGAAGACAGTCTTCTACATTAAATTATCAAATGCAAGGCAGTTACGTGTGGATTTCTTGGGATACAGAAAAATTAGAATATGGGGCCCACACATTAAATGATATGGAATATTTATTTTTCCTAGTTGAGAAGGTATGATGATTATATAAGAGATGTATTTATTCTATGAAATACCTGTTAAAACATTTAAGGGTAAAGTTTCCTGTGTATATAATTTACTTTCAAACAAACAATAAGCTCTGGGTGTTTACCTGTGTGCCGAAATATAGACACACATACACACAGACACAGGTGTAGCTGTAACTGGATGGCTACAGGCATAGAGATAGGCAGGTATGGGAGAGAAATCGGTGATTCCAGGAGAACTGCTCTTTGTGCTTTTCTTTTGCATTTGCTGTAGTGTTGGAGAAGCTCAAGATGTTCCAGTTTTTAAATTTTGTGGATGAGTGCAAAAACAAATAAGCAAATACCATACCACAGCCAAAATCAAGACAGGCCTGTTTCTTGGCCCTGCCCTTCCTAACAGAGGCTTTCCTCCTAATCTCCCCACAGCCTGAGGGATGGCCCTTTGGGGTCTCTGCCTTGGGGAGGCAGAGACCCCTTATGGGAGGTTTCTTGTAAGACTCTGAGATTTTTTAAAGCTCCTTCAGCCCCTGACGCTGATAAAACAGAAGCTCAAGGCCCCAGGTTCTACCGGGACCTTGAGAAAAGCTGGCTCTGGTGCTTACTGGCATCACAAGGTTTGTGCTTCCACTTCATGCTTGGCCTTGGATTTCTTGATTTTTTGCCAGCTCTGTTACTTTTCTCTTGTTACTGAGACAAAATACTTGACACCCAAAGTTGAAGGGAAAGGTTTATTTAGCTCAGTTTGTAGAGCTTTCAGTCAGTTATCAGCTAGCTCCAAGGCAGGGTGGCTCAACAGACAGGCAGAAGGTAGTGAGCCAGGCAAGGGAAGCAAACGGGACCTACAAGCCTCTTTCCATCCTTATAGTTTATCCAGGCTGCCGGGATTCCGGCGGTGCCAAATCAATCCATGGATTTAGTCATCACATGCCCTTAATCCCAGCATCACACACTCCCGATTCAGCCATTTCCTATGACTGCATGAGGCTTTGGGGGGCCACCTAGAAACAAACCCTAACACTCAATAATTCATCTCGTTTCAAAAATATTTTCAATTTAAAATTTTTGGTTGTTTTTACAAGAAGCATCACTCAGGCCATCTCTCCCCATTATCTTTCTAGAAGCAAAAGTTTAGGTATATTTTATTAAAAAGTCCAATCACAATTTTTTTTCCAGTTCCTGCAGAGATTAAAATAACAGTTACAACCAGCAAGTTTTGGGAGAAATTCCTTTCCATATCACTAAAAAAACACATTGGCTCTAAGGCACAACTCTAACATATTTACCTTTAGATGACCCAGCTGAAGACACAGTTGTCATGATGCAAAAAGTGCTCTATCAAGCCAATCTTTCCCCTTTTTATACAGATTATTTGTTCAAATTGTTACAAATTCATGATTCTATGTTCTGTGCAAAAAATATATGAAGACAGGCCAGATCACCAAAAACACTTTCCCAGTGAGTCATGACCTCAGTAACAACAGGGGTCCTGTTGGCAAGTGCCGGCCATTTCTTTTCTTTTTTTTTTTTTATTTTTTTTTATTTTTTTTTATTTTATTTTAAACCAAGAACATGCATTGGTACATTCTACATACAATGGTCACATTCATTACATTAATTCTGTACCTATACATGATGTATCTTGGTTCTCCCCCTCTCCCCCCTCCCCTCTGCACCCTCCCTCCCTATTTACAGCAGGTTCATTCATCATTTTCCATATTTTCCCTTTCCCCTCTCTTTCCCCTGTTGCCTTTCTGCTTTTCCCCTTCTTTCTTTC
This sequence comes from Hystrix cristata, assembly GCA_004026905.1. Lineage (NCBI taxonomy): Eukaryota > Metazoa > Chordata > Mammalia > Rodentia > Hystricidae > Hystrix > Hystrix cristata. Next base: position 112,505 of record PVJO010004099.1, read on the forward strand.
TAGTACTTCTCTCCTCTGCTCACCATCCTCCTTTTATATAATATCTATTACACCTCTTTGTCCTTATTTACA
>PVJO010004100.1:0-61377 GCA_004026905.1 Hystrix cristata
AATGTGGCGTGCGCAGCTTCCTCATGTTGTTTAGTGCCTTCTCACTCTTCCCTGCGTCCAAATGTTCCAGGGAGGGGACGTCTTTATCCTCGCCAACTCCAGGACTGCCCTCGAAGAGGACAGAGTCACATTAAAGGAGAGTCAGGTCAAACTGAGATGGATCTCAAACAGTCGGAAGGAGGTGCACTGATAGCTGCTACAGCCGCCCTGCAGGACTGGAACCTGAGGCAAGAGACGTCTGCCCTGACCGCAGCAGGCTTCAATTTATAGCAAGCAGCAGGCTTCAATTTGGATCAATCAGCAGCTTGAATTTGAACCAATCACAGACCATCCTATTAGCGTGTGAAATTTGGACCAATCACAGACCTACAGCTGGTGCATAAGCAGCACTCTCTAACACCCATTAGATGGGGTGGGGGGCTTTTTGCTTGGTCCCGGTTTTCCTTTGTCGCAACCTGGGCACTGTCCAAACATAGCCTCACTTGGGTGGTCCCTGGATTTGTGTGCTGGGTGGTGTGGGCGGAGTGAGCCCCTTTTATAGAGACGCATAAATAGAAAACAGCTGGGACCCCTGAAGAGCTGTAGAGATGGCAGCAGAAACTGGTGAAGGTTGGTGCTAAAAACCAGCAACAACTGATGGTGTCCAGCTACAAAGACCCACAACCAGATAGCAGGTGAGGGTCCTCTCAGGTGCTGAGGGGCTCATAGGGATGGCTGAGAGCCATGGTGCTTAAATCCTGGAGCTGCCAACATGCTTCATTTCACCTGTTCACTATTTCCATCTGAAGAGGTGTCGAGACCCCTTTACTGATTGGCAACAAAAGTACTGATGAATCTGCAGCATGTTAGCACTGAGAGAGCTTTCAGTCATCCAACCATACGTGGGGATAACTGAGTCTGGAAGGCCAGATCTGGTGACTTGATGGTCCTGGGCCTTAGAATAAAATGTGGTCTCCATCTCCAAGTCCCATAGGTTCCTCTGAGTGAAAAAAACACCTGTCCAAATTCCTCTTCCAATATTTTCAAAAACACGCATTTGGGAAACTGCCCCATGATGTCATAATGTTGAGCACTGTGTCAGATCAGAACCCACCCTCGCCCAAAGTTGGCTGCCACTGCATTCTGTGAGGTACCTACAGCAGTCAAATTCCTAAAGAAAGGAAGTAGAATTGAGGTTACCGGGGGCTGGTGGAGTGGGAATTAGGATGCAATTATTTAACGGATACAGAGTTTCTGCTTGGAAGGGTGCAGGAGTTCTGTGGGTGAAAAGATCCAGTGGAAATGGCTGTGTGACAATATGAAAGTGCTTAATACCACTAACGCAAATGCTTACAAGTGCTCAAAATGGGGAAAGTTATGCTACAGATATTTCACCACAGTAAAAATGTTAACGTGCACTGTAAACCACATCTTTATCCTATTCACACTCAGCAGTTCATTCATTCACTCCACAAATGTTCATTAAACACCAACAGGGTACCAGGTACTGCGGGCACAGAAGCAAAAGAAACAGAGACCCCCCCCCATACACACCCTCTTGCATAGAGGAGACAGGTACCTGGGAGCCAGAGAGGAAACAGGGAGATACTTCTTTAGACAAGATCGTTACGGATGGGAGGGGTGAGGAAGGCTGTAAAAGCATCGTGCCAGAGAGAAGGAGAGGGAGGTTTTCTCCCCCGGAGGGCGCAGTCACAGTGGGGCTCCCAGAGCAGGGAGCAGGTCCCCGAGATCTGAAGGTACTGGCTCACAAATGGCTGGGCGGAGAGAAAGTCCCAGTATACACCAGACACTTCTGCATGCAATATATTGTGTACCTGCCTTTCTCTGCATCTACCCCAAGCTTTTCTGATCCTGGCCACACCCCTGGAAAGGACTAGAGCCTAGGGATAGATACTAACACAGCGAAGACTCAGCGCCCTTCCAGTGTTCTCCGGAAGTACTTCCACCTGTCTGTCCTTCCTCTCTCCTGCTGCAAGCACCTCCTTGTCCCCAGGAAGTGGCCCTCACGGTGACCCTCCTTGCCAACACACCCCCTCCTATCTCTAACAGTGTCACCTGGGTTCCACAGAGGGATAAAAGGAGCCCAAGGCCAATCAGTGGTTGTTGCTGAGATGTGCCAGCAAGCTGGGAGCTGCAGCTCGTTAGCAGTAATATAATTAAGTCCCAGGCTGGGCCGGCCCATTAGCACCTTTACATCATCCAAAGGCAGTGGTTTTCTTAATGAAAGGTTCTCTATTACAAAATTGGGCTTCCATCCATCTCCATTACGGGGGCAGTTTACCTGCTAATACATACACCACGCACACTCCTGGCAGGGGGTGGCGGCGACAGGAAGGTGCAGAATGGCTTTCCAGGCACCGGGACTCTGACAAACAGCCCATCCCTGTCACTGCAGCACAGGCAACATCCAGGGTCCCCGGGGCGGCTGTCTGCCAGTGTCTAGGGGACAAGGGCACACAGAGGCTTTGGGAATGGGGCAGATGCAGGCTAGCACCAGCGGGCCCCGGCCACAGTGACCCACGGGGTGACCTCCAGGCAGCACCCGGGAGAAGGGGCTGTGGCACCGGGGCTCCTGGGTGCCACCTGGCACCAGTCCCTCCCGCTGACTCTACCTTCAGGATCGGACTCTTCCTGTCACTTTCGGCAGGGCCCGTCCAGTGGATGTCCTCATGAACTTGTGTCTTGTCTTCCGCAGTATCCTCCTATCTGGGCTCTGGCATCTACTCTTGCCCTCCTACAGCCAAGGGGGACATTTTATTATCATTGTCATCATTAGGGTCTATTGAGTGGAATTCCAACAGCCCAGCAACTCCACTTCTCGGTGTGTAACCAAAAGAACTGAAAACAGGTGTTCAAACAAACACTCGCACACGCGTGCCCACTGCAGCTCTATTCACGACAGCCAACAGGTACAAACAGGTCGCTCACCCAACAGTAGGAGAATGGATAAACGCAGTGTGGTCTATGTATACCAAGAAGTATTACTGAGCCCTAAAAAGGAATGGAGGTCTGTTATGCACTACAATGCAAACGAACACGGAGAATTTTGCAAAAACAAACCATATCCCCCTCTGCACAGAGCCCTCCGGTGGCCTCTTAGAATGACACTCAGGCTCCTGGTGAGGTGTCCAAGGTCCTCTGCCCCCATGTCCTCTCAGGCCTCATTTCTTGTTGTTCCTGCCCTCCTCTCCTCCCCTGGCGCACCACACTGGCCCTTGCTGGTTTTCAGTCTGCAACTGGCACGCTTAACACTTGCTCCCACCTCAGGGTGTTTGCTGCCGCTGTCCTCTCCCCGGAAGCACCCTTCCTCTACAGACTCAAGTTCCACCCCACTCCTGAGGTCATCACCCCGGAGGTCCTTGGGGACACCCTGTCCTTTGCTCTGCCACACCTCTCACCCCCCACTCCACTAGAAAATTACTGCAGATTACAAGAATCCAGAGTGGACAATCAGACCCCCCTGCCCGGCCTGAGTGCCTCCCTCAGCCTCCTTGAGGGAGCCCACACTGTCCCCAGGAACTTCACAAGCACACGGGGTGCCGTTTGATGCCTCCCTCACACACCCTGGATGTCCTCTTGTGTGCCTTCTGAAGCTGCAACCAGAACTCTAGATTCATTCAGCAACTACTCGTCCCAGTCAACCTGGACAGCGCCCAGCCCGGAAGACATCTTTATTTTGCCACATGAGCCAAATGCAATGGCCCAGAGCGGCTCAGGGGAGCACGGAGGTCCTCTGTGCAGATGGAGGGCTCGGGAGATACGGGCTCATCCTGAGGAGTCCAGGCCATGCATTCTCCCCCACTGTTCTCACAGCAAAACCGTGGACCTACAGGATGCTCTGAGATGGGAGGGAAAGGGGGCTTCATTCTAATAGGTCCAGGAAATTTGACCCAACTCCTTTGGGACAGTCTCCATACACATCAGAAGCCAGAATTCCTGGCAAGTCCTGCAGTAGAGACACCTGTTGGACTCCTGGTTTCCCTAACACATTCAAATATGGATCTGTGCCAAGCCTAGTTCAGCCGTTCTAAGCCCTAAATCATGAAGTCCCCACCAGGCATGGGTCCCCAGGCATGGTGACCCATGCTTGTAATCCCAACACTCTACAAGGTTGAGGCAGGAGGATCACAAGTTTGAGCCCAGCCTGGGAAACTTAAGTGACATAGGGAGACCCTGTCTCAAATTTTTAAAAATTTTAAAAGGGCTGGGGATGTAGCTCAGTGCAAAGGCCCAGGGGTTCAGTCCCCAGTGTGGAAATTAAAAGTTCCTTGTTTGCCTCCTCATGCCCCAAAGCAAATGGAGAAAAGGTGTCCATAGTGATAACTGGGTCCACAGGGGAGCCTCCATTGGCCTAACGTGGGGCTGTGCATGTCACATAACTTGTCCTCAGTCCTCACCACAGCCCTGAGGGATGTGTCTTGTTATGACCCCCATTTTACAGACGAGAAGTCTAAAGTTAAAAGATGTGTTCCTGTCCCTGTGATTAGGAAAGCCAGCCTCTTTCTGGAGTTCTCTGGCTCCAGTCACCACATCCTGCTACCTGGGGGTTTAAAGGACACCTTCCTCCCTGCCCAGCTCCTCTCTTCTCCCCAGATCTTGCGACCATCACAGCCTCCTCTGGGAAGCAAGGGGTTAACCTCTCCTTCCTGTTTGCCCAGACTGGAGTTCATTACACTGACTAATTGATTCCACCACTGCTAATGGAAAAATGTATCTGCAAGTAATAGATTAATTGGCCACTTGTGATCAGCACTTCACCAGGAACCACCGGCGGTCACACTGGACCTACCCAGCCCGTCCTCCAGGATCCAGGAAAGGGAACCAGAAGCGAGACTCAGAGGGGCTTTGGAGGCACCCCATGTTTCACCTCCATCACCCCACAAAAGGCCAGCGGGTTCTGCCCCAAAGGAGACACACACGCATCTTTTGCAAATCATTAAAATGCAAGTGCGTCAACTTGAAAAGAATGGAAATCTTATCAGCATAATGAGCCGGGAAATATCAGCACACCAGCACACCAGCTTCCCTTACCCCAGAACGAGGGAGGGAGTCAGGGTAGGAGGGGGCTTTCCTCCCAAGATTCCAAGTCGTTCATTATAAAATAACAGCTACCAGTTTGTACGCTAGCATGTGCACTCCACTGCTTGGTCTTATTTAATCCCTGTAACAGCCCATGTGGCAAGCACTACCATTATCCTATTTTACAGAAGGGAAACGGTGTTCACAGAGCTGCAGCAACTGGTCTGAATTCACACAGTGAGGAAATACAAGAAGTAGCCTGGCAGAGACTGCAAGACTGCAAACCCCCCCACCAGATCTTTCATCCTCTGTTCCAAGGGTCAGGATAAAACAGCTCATTGGCCAAATCTGGCCTGCTGCCTGTGTTTGTAAATAAAGTTTTATTGGAACACAGTTGTGTCCATTTGTTTATATATCATCTTCACATCAGGCCAGCAGAGTAAGTAGTTAGGACAGGAACCCGAGAGCCCCTTAGGTCCTCTACAGGAAGTTTTGAGACCCCAGGGGCCAGGCCAAGCTACCTCCCAGGCAAGTACTTCTGGCACTCTGATGAAAGAACACTATGGGGAAGAAGACAGTGTGGACTTGGAGACCTCAACAATGACCCCAAGATTCACGGGCTACTTCTCCAGATAAAGGTCCCAGTTGGGTGTGGGGACTCATGCCTGTAACCCCAGCATGCTGGGAAGCTGAGGCAGGAGGATCACAAGTTCCAGCCCAGGCTGGGCAACCTAGTGACTTAGTAAGACCCGGTATCAAAGTTAAAAACCCTAAAACCCTGGATTCAATCCCCATTACCCAAAAACAAAGCAGGCCTTTTCTCAGGCTTCGTTCGCATCTGGGACAGCAGAGAGCAAAATACCAGAGCTGAGAGCTGGGCAGAGTCGGAGGCAGGTGGAGGGGGTAGGTGAGCCTGAGTCAGGCTTGGAGCTCAAGCCTGGCGGGGAACCGGGTCTGATCAGAGAGCCGCCAAATGGGGAGGACGCTGGATGGGGTGGCTGGTGGATCTGAACCTGTATCCCAGGACACCCTCTGGCTTGCTTGAAGACTCAAGGGACATCAATCAGCCTCCCTCCAGGACCCCAGTTTCTCCTCTGTCATGTGGGGTGCTAACAGCGCCATCTGGAGGATTCGGTAGGATAGGGCACGCGGAGTGCTTAGCCAGTGCACAGTAGGCTCTCCATAAATGCTTGCTAGGTTAGTAAAGAACTCAGCCGGAGACCTCAGAGGTCAAAGTGCGAGTCCCTCCCAGCCCAGTGGTGGTGGAGGAGTAGGAGTCTCACCACCCTTCTACCTGGCTGGCGGGGGGTGTGTGTGACTGTTCTACAAGGCCATTGAGTCCCCCTAGGCTGTGAAGACACAAGGATTTGCTCCTTTAAGTCTCCCCTGTAAGTCACCTCGAAGCATTTCCCTGATCGATTGGCTCTTCCTCTCCATGTAGGAGCCCTCCCCAGGGAACTGTTTGCCGAAAGGAATCGGCCAGTTTGCATTTAGTCACCTTTATCTGACCCAGGAGATAAATCTCTGGGTTAGGTTTTTCTGCAGGGGGGTCCTGAGTGGCCAGGCTGCTCTGAACAGGCGCTAGAGACCTTGATGCTTCTTATTCCAAATGGAAGCTGACTGGAGCAGGGAGGGCTGCATGTCCCTGGGAAAGGGGACAAGACTTGAGGGGCACGGCAGCAAGGTGCGCTTGAGCTACTTAGGAGCGTCCCGGCCTCCTGCTAGGTCTCTGGTACACAGAGCACAACCTGTGAGAGGGCCACTAACGGGGGTGCCATGGGAAGGGAAAGGGGCGTTCATGATGGACAGAGAAGGGACTCTGGGCACAGGACATCCTACAAGCCATGTGTTGGGTTTTACAAGGTTCCAGGTTCAAATCCCAGCTCTGCTACCCCCAACCCCAGCACCAAGCAGCTTCCTGAGCAAATGGATTCCCTCCCAAGCCTCAGTTTCCTCCTCTGCGAAATGAACATCAATCTACAGACCTCACAGCAACTGGGCTCATAAAGAGGTCTTAAGGATTAAATGAGCTCCTAGGTTTGAAGACGATGCTTAGCAAATGGTCATCTCATCGAAGGTTACAACTCCCAGGCCTGTTGCCGTTGTCATCTGGTCCTTGTTTGGCTGACGCAGAGGAATGGTCACGCTGACCCTGCTCCCTGCTCGCATGCCTGTCGTCCCAGCTTCCCCGTCCCCTGGAGAATGCCGCCCACTGAGGGTCAGCTCTGCGCACAAACAACTACTGGCTTCCCCAAAGAGATGGATTTTGTACTGAGATTCTAAACTTCTTCATTTACACAGTTCCTTTCAGAGATCTCCTCCTCCTCACGGGTCTTCTTTCATTCCGGGAGCTCAAGAATGTGTCAGGTCATCTTTCCCAGAAAGATTACACTCTTCACGGAGCCCTGGGGACCACAGGTAGGTGGCGCTGCTGAGCCCCAGGAAGCCATAGCAAGCCGAGGCCCTGCCCACCACAGCTGCGAGAGGGCCATACGAGACTTCCGGGATCCTGGTGCACCCCAGGAAATCTGGCGTGGCCGCCCTCCCACCGAGGCATAGTAAAAAGGGTCCAAGAGCCCACAGAGCATCTTTCCACTGAAGCTGTCACTCTTAGCCTGCCAGGGGGCCAAATCTCCATAAACCTCAGGTTGCTTGACTGCAGAATGGGCATAATACTCTATGGGTGTTAGATTACCATGAAGCTAACAGAGATGATATATTACAGAGCCTTCCCTGGCTGCCCTCAGCCGGTCCCAGCTGCAAGCCTTACATTCCATTTTGGCCACAAATTACCCCTCCCTGAGACTCAGTTTACCCCCTTGTGTTCTCCAGAAGGTCCCTCCCCACTGGAAGGGCACCAGGCTGTGGTTCTAGGAGCTCAGTCCTTCCCAGAGGTTTTGCACCTGGATCTCAGCCTCACCCCAGGACATCTGCAAACTCCTGCCCTCTCCAGGAGAGGTAAAGGCCAGGTTTGCCCAGCCAGGGTACAACCCACATCCTTCTTGAACTGTGCATGCGCACACATACAGCTACACACACAGATACACAGACACACACACACAGACACACACACACACGCACACACCTTGGCAGAGCGGCTGGCTCTCTCCTGCTGCCTCCACCCTCCCCCGCCCAGTCACATGTTCATCCAGAAGTCCTTGTCAGAATGTCCCCCCGGGGACCAGCAGGTGGGAAATGTCATTTTGGATCCATTACTAGAGCTGGAAGGTGCTTAGAGATGATCAACACCAATTTCAACTTCCACCCAGGGAGGAGGGGAGGCCACAGCAGCCCGCATCTCTGGCGAGGAGACCTGGGTCTGCCACCCTGAGCAGCCCAGTACCACGGCCCTGGGGGCAGGAAGGGAGGGCTGCACGGGGTGGGGACGCCAGCCACTCTGTGTCCTCAGATTTCCCTGCCACGGCTGATTTGAATAATTCAGCAATGCCGGGTCTCCTGGGCACTATTGTCTTCAGTGAAGGCAAATCAGTCGCCTGCTCGGCCTGTTAAGAGGGCCCCTGCCTGCTGCCTTTTTCTGTAAATCAGGATTAATGAGATGTTGAGGGGAAACGCCGAGCCCTGGGCAGAGACGCTGGCAGCCAGCTCTCCGAGCAGCGAGCCTCAGAAGTGGCTCCGCCTTCATGTCCTCGGGCAGTCTTCGGTGGCAGCCATCAACCCACCGATAACTAGCTATCACCCAGCCTGCCAGACCCTGGCCTCTCTGCCAGCCCCCACAGCTCCAGGGGAAAGAGAAAGCAGGAGAGAGAAGACTGCTGCTGCCGGCAAGGGGTCTCTGCCTCTAGCCTGAGTGGCAGGGTGGGTGGCACCAGGGGCTGGGCCTGCAGTGTCCCTTCCTGCGGCTGCACCCAGGCAGGGATAAGACAGATCCTCCTCCCTGCCTCAGGCTGGCAGACAGCTTGTTAGGCCCGGGCTTGTCCTGAAAGGAGGATGCTGAAACAGCCAGCAAGAGCCCCTTGCCTGGCTTTTGACAGCTGTCACTCACACAGGGTACAAGGGACAAAGTCTGTGTGCTTCTGCTGGGCATGCCTTTCCCTCCTTCATCCTGCCTCGTGGCCAAACAGGTGGGCTCAGGTTATGCCACTTGTACGCTGTGTGATCTTGGGCAAATCGCTTAGCCCTTCTGAGCCTCAATTTCTTATCTAGAAAGTGGAGATCTTTTAAAATTGACTGGCCTCACAATTGCTGAGGGGCCTCCGAGGCACGTAGGCTTGTAAGTTCTCACCACTAGCTGGCATGAGGCACACCACCGTGTGCATGCCTGTTATGTGAGCATCACTGTCATTACCCGTCCAGGTTCTGCTTATAGAGTAGTCCATGGCCTGTGCCAGGCAGTAGGCTGCTGCCCGTCCGGAAAAAGAAAATCAGCGTTTAGAAAATTTCTGTAGCAATTTGACAGATAGCAATTTTATATCTATTGGATCTAATCTGAAAACGAGGGGCCTGGATTTTGCAGGTATTTTATCTTCTCATTTAATGTGTCTAGTAATTTGTTTTTTACTGTATTTTACAAAGTGTCATTCCGCAATGGATTGGGAGTTTAAAATATATATATATCAGTCCCTCAGCACAGAGAGCTTCAAAGAGTGCTCTGGATAAACTCCAGCGTGTGCAGGAATCCCCGGGGAGCTTGTTAAACGCGCTGGCTGGTTCAGTCAGCCAGGGCGGGACCTGAGAGTCCGCATTTCTAACAGGAGCCCGAGGGAGGCTGAGGCTGCCGGGCGGGGCCGCAGCAGCAAAGGCAGAGGAGGGGCACCCTGGCTAATGCCTTGCCCTGCCCTGATGGAGTCTCACTTCCTCTAACAGCCCCGCCATGGAAGCTGCCTTCCGATCCTCCCTTGCCTAAAAAGTCGCTGAAGCCCCTAGACATGTGGGCTACACAGTCCAGACCACTCCCAAATCAGAGGGATCTGTCAGAAGGCCTAACCTCGGTAGCATCCAACAACTCACGTGCACAGGCGGGGACTGCGTGCCAGGCAGTGTGTGAGGCAGGGTGCTGCCCTACCCTGGATGCCAGGCGCTCACTCTGCACTCTTCTGGTCTTTGAAATAATGCTTGTCAGTCCTGAGGACAGTGCCAGGCAGAGCCAGAACTCTGCTGAGTAGCTGTGCTACCCAGTATCACTTTTTTCTACAAATGCAGTTGGTCTCCAGCAAGTCCTTAAAATAGAGGTATAGCTGCTAGCTATTGCTGCATAACAAACCAACCCAACACCCAAAAGCTGCAAACAATATCTGCTTATCCATTACTGCCCACAAGTGCATGAATCAGCTGGGTGTTGGGTGTTTCTGGCGCCATCTGTGTAGATACTGGCTGGTGTGCATATGCATCTGTGGTCATCCAGAAACGGAGTGTGTTGGAAGGGTCTCGGGTGACACAGCTGGGACAGCTCACATCTGTTTCACACGGTTTTATGCCTCCAGTGGGCTAGCCGGAGTGTCTAGTGGGGCTCCCTCATCAGGGCAGAGAGCAGGGTGCACAAAGCCTCCAGAGATCGAAGCTCAGAATGACATACTGACACTTCTGCCAAGTTTTTTGGTCATAATAATCACCCAGCCATCCCAGAATCACGCATAAGGGGAACAGACTCCACTCCATGGTGAGGAGGGCTCCAAAGCCACATTTCCAAGGACATAAACATACAGAGAGGTAGAGATCTGGGGCCATTTTCAGTGGCTTAGCATCACCCCTTCTTTCTAGGTGAGGAGACAGAGGACCAGAGAGATTCAGAGACTTGGCTGAAGTCTGACAGCTGCTAGAAAGGGGAAAGCTCAGCGCTGCCTGACTCTAGAAACTGCTCTTGTCCTCTACTCCAGACTCTGCAGGGTGAGGAGGAGCAAAATGTTTTGGTAACTCAATTCACCGAAGGAAGAGGATTTTCAAATACTTTGATATCTCCAGTGGAGGTTTGCCTGCGCCAGCCCCTGTGCCCCTCCTGCCCTCTAATCACAGGCCTGTTTTCCATCACCTGCTCTCCCTGGCCTCCAGGGCTTTACAGCTCCAGGCAATTTATCTTTCTCTCTTTTTTTTAATGGTCTCTTTAACACAAGGCTCTAACGAGACAAACCTATGGGACCGTGTGTCCAGCTGAGCTGTATGTGTGCACTGGAGGGGTACAGTGGGGGGGAGCAGAGGGAGCCCAGGGAAATGCACAGGCTGAGAACCCCCAAATTCTGGGGCTCAGGGGGAAAGCACCTTCAACACACTGGTACTCTTGTCCTGGCTCCCTGAGGCTTCTATGGTCCTAAAAGTATCTATAAAGCTCCTTGGGATGGGATCCAGGGAGACAGGGAACTGGACCTGTATCTCAGGTCATCTGGACATATAATTTTATTTTCTGTAATAGAATATAATTCCTATTACAGCCTGTATTAGTCAGCTTTCCCATCACTGGGAGAAACTACCAGACACCTGCCACTCAGAGTAGTTTATTTTTGTCTCACACTTTCAGAGGATTTAGTCCATGATCAGCTGGCTCCAAGGCATGAACATCTGGGGCAGAAAGAAAAGTCTGGGGGAGCAAAGCTGCCCACTTCATGGTACCCAGGAAGCAGACATCAGGGGAAGAGTGCAAAACATATACATGGCCCCAGTGACCACCTCACCCAACTGGGCCCCACCTCCTAACACCACATCCAGCTATCAATATCACTGGATTAATCCACTGATGCACACAGAGCCCCCATGATCCAATCACCTCTCCAAGAGTCTCTTTATCCTGTCAAGTTGACAATTAAGATTAACTGGCACAAGTCTACCCTTTGTCAACTTGACACCTGATCACATCTGATTAAACCATACTTAATCTCCAAATAAACAAAATAAATTAATAATTCCATTTAATATGATGTAACTATCCTGCCTATAATTTTTTTAAAAAAACACAATAATCCTTTCCACCAAAGTCAAAACAGTTATACCGATGCTCAAAAGTCCAAGTCCAAAGTCTCCTCTGAGACTCAAGGAAAACTCTTAGCTCTAGACCCCTGTAAAATTCAAAAACCAAATTACATTATTTCTAATATACAGTGGTACAGGGTAAGCATTCCCATTCCAAAAGGGAGGACTAGGAGGAACAAAGACTATAACCCAGTAGGGCAAACCTTAAATCCTCTAGCTCCACGACCAGTATCCAGGGCACATGGTGGTAAGAGGTAAGTTCCAAAGGGCTTGGGCAACCCCGCTCCTGTGCCCTTGCAGCCCATCCGGCGTAACTTTCTCCACGTGGGCTGCAGATGCTCCACATCCCTGGCATCTCTAACTTCCTGGGTCTCCACTGCACCTCTGACTTTATTCCCATGGATTCATGTACCACCTCTTGGGAGCTCCTTGCCTGGCCTCCTGGACCTTCCTTTGAAACTGGGTGGAGGCTTCCCTGACCACACAATTCTTGTATTCTGCATGCCAGTAAACCGGCATCACATGGATGACAAAAAGCTTAAACAGTAGCTTGGACCATGACTACAATGGGCTATGAAGGCTGGGTGGCTGAGCATGGTGAAGTAAATCCCAGGGAACCACTGCTCATGTGGCTTTTCTCAACCAGGGGCCCAGAGGCTCTCTTCCCAATTTAAAGTTTATACTGTTCATCCTTCACCCTGCAATGGGTTGGGGTCTTTCTTGATTCCTATGATGTCCTCAAAGCACCTTTTTTCTTGTCCTGGTTCAAAGTCCTTTGTGTCTTTTTAATGGCACCAGTATCTTCTGCAACCACAACTCTTTCAGCCCCAACTTTACACATGGTTCTTTTCAGATCAAAATTTAAGTTTTTCAAATCTATCTGCTTTTTTTCTCCTGATTCTCATTATAAATCTGGCTAAAAGCAGCCATCAGTACCCATGTCACAACCTGAATGTTGAGCTGCCTTGGAATTTTCTCCTCCAGATCAATTAGCCCATATCCCTTAAACTCAGACTCCTATAAATCTCAGAACATGGTCCAAATATAGATAATTTTTTGCCAGAATGTAACAGTCCATGGCCTCAAGTTCAATTCCCAAAAGTCTTCTTTCCAGTCTGAAACCTCCTGACCCTGCCCTTTATTATCTGCATTTCTATCAGCATTCTAGACTTTTGGTCTCCCACCAGAATTTCCTACCAATATCTACTTAAAGCATTCCAGGGCATCTCTGGTTCCCATCACCAAACCTTTCCAAACTGCTCCTACAAACCAGTTCCAAAGACTTCTGAATCACATGGTCAGGTATAGTCACACCAATGACTCCACTTCTCTGGTACCAAGTTTCTGTATTAGTCAGCTTTTCCATTGCTGGGACAAAGTAACTGATACCCACACCTTAAAAGAGGAGAGGTTTATTTTGGCTCACAGTTTCAGGGGTTTAGTCCCTGGCTAGCTGGTTCCAAGGCAAAAAAATATCATGAAGGAAGGGCACGGTGAAGCAAAGCTGCTCACTTCAAGGCAGCGGAGAAGCAGAACACACGGGTAAGGTACCAGCAAGAGACAGACCCTTCAAAGACACTCCTAGTGACCACCTCCAACAGGACCCCACATCCTAACAGCACATTCAGCCATGAACATCAGTAGATTAGCTCCCCCACGAACCAATCACTTCTCCAGGACTCTCTTTATCCAGTGGCGTTGACAATTAACCTGACACATAGCCTGTGCTGTTAGGTGGTAAAAATATATTTATAGTCCATATAGAGTCCTCTGCCATCTTTTCCAGAGCTGCGTCTGAGTTCTGGGGGAGCACACAGTGGGTCAGATTGAAGAGACTGGCAGTCAGTTGCTGCATAATAAATTACTTCAGAACTTAGCACACTGAAATGACAGTGGACATTTACAATGTCACATGACTTCTGCGGGTCATAAATCTGTGAGTGGCTTGCCTGGGTGTTCTGGCTCTGAGTCTCCTGTGAGGCTGCTCTTAGATAGAAATATCCAGCTGTGGTCTCATCTGAAGTCTTGGATGGGGCTGGAGTCTCCATCTCCAGGGTAGCTCCTCACATGCCTTGCACAATGGTGTTGGCTGTTGTCTGGGGCTCATGTCTTTCCACATGCACCTCTCCACAGGTGCATCCTCTGAACATGGCATCCCACAGAGCCAGGATCCAGGGCAATGAGGTGAGAGCAACAGGGCCCTTTATGACAAGCCTCCAACATCCCACATCACTCTTTCTGTATAATACTGACCACAGGCAGCTCTGATGTGATGAAGGGACTGCATGAGGATCTGAATCACAGGAGTGGGCCCACCGGAGCCATCTTGAAGGCTGGCCACCCACGGTGTCAGGAATCTCGTTCTCAGCCATGTATTTAATCCCACAGGCTTCTCCGAGATGTTCTTGCTCAGATCTGGTCCGAGGTTCTTCACAGGCATCCTCCTCCTCTCCTCACCTAACACCTCTTCCTTGCTTTTTAAAGCTACACCAGCACCTATTCCACAGCACCAAGAGAATTTTCTGGTCTTAGAGACATGGATGTTTCACTTTCACCTTCCAAATCTTTCATCATGGGCTCAGTCCTTGGCCAGCTTTTAAGACTCAAAATCCAAGAACTTGACTCTTCTTGTCTGCTGTGTGCCATGTCATCCTTTCCCCAAGGCAATCAGTGCCTGTCACTCTGCCCAGCTGCTGCCTGAAGGAGGAGACTGGTCACAGGTCATAAATTAATGCATGGACGTTTTCTCCAAAAAAAAGTCTTTAATTGTTCAAATATTTTCCTGCATGAAAGTTGTCTTAATCAAGTCTGTTGGTTTTCAGTACTTTATATTCACTAAGAAATATGATCTGAAACATCCCCATTTTGTAGATAAAGAAACAGAGTGATGACCTGCTGAGCCCATAGGCAATGGCTAAGCAGGGTGGGCAGCTGTGTGCTACTCAACCCCAGGTTTTCCAACCCAAATCAGTGTGCTCATTGCTCCTGCACTATTTCCTTGCTCTCAGTCTTTCTCCCTCTGAAATCTAATTTTTAAAAAATATTTTCCTCTCACAATGAAAACACTCCATTCTCAGATAGCTTAAGAGATAGTGCACCAGGGCTGCTCCTCTGCAGTTTCTTCCCCTCCCTCTGCCTGGCATTCTCAAGTCTAAAGAAAAGCTGCACCTAAATGATTAAAATGTTAACTGCTAAATGATCTTTCCTTAAATTTACATAACCTGGCACATCTGGTGACCTTTAGATCATATGGGAATGTGTAAGGTGATGCTTAACTTGCCACAAAGTAACTAGAGAAGTAGAGAATCCAGCACCAGGAGGGCCCAGGTCGACTGTGATGTTTCAACCAAAGGAAAAAGGCACATTCTGGATCACAAGGACCATGCTCAGTATCATTCCTGCCACCACCCTGCTAGACCTCTTTTTCTTCCCTGCAAAGCCTTTTTGTCTACCTGAGTTCCCCACGATGATCATTTTGGGGGAAAATGACTCCTTCCATCTCCTCTGGGTATGAGCCCTTGAATAAACCTGATTTCCTTCCTACATCTCATGTCCCAATATGGGCTTTCAAGTGGTGAGCAGACAGACCCAGCTCCAGCAGCAACGTGATTCCTCCTAAGCTAACAGGCAGGTGCTTGAATGATGGTGTAAGTAGGGGAAGACTCAAGGAGACACAGAACCCAATACCCCTGAAATTATACACCAGGGTGCCTTTTGCTTCACCCAAGTGAGTCTGACCTTCTGAGTAGGGGGGATCAGACACAGAGGGCAAGAACAATGGATGGACTTCTAGACAGAACAGCAGGAGACCAAAAAAAAAAAAAAAAAAAAGGATGGCCCACTCCATCTTTTCCAAGGAATGTCAATGTCTGAATTTGATACCAGTTCTAGAAGGTTACTGGGTTTGAACTCCTGATGAAGAACAGATGAGAAATGGAAAAAAATCAAAAATCAAAATATGCTTTCCACATTTCTTGCCTAAATGAAAAAAAGAACTGTCAAGAACCATGGATCACCTTTTCTAAGCACCACAGCCACAGTGTGAGGTTCCAGAGTTAGCTGGGTGTGTTTCTCTTCATGGACCCAGGCCCAGTGGCAATGGGCAGAAAAGCAGCAGTTTATGTGCCGAAGCTTGATGGTAGAGGTGGCTCCCTTTCACCTCACCTGGGCTCTGAAAGTCCATCACCTGACAGGCTAAAGATGCAGGTTCAAGAGACACATGAACCTGAGATCAAATCCTGAATCTCCACGTGACTTTAGGAAAGTTACTCAATTCTTCTAAGCTTCCGTTTCCCCATCAGTGAGGATCTCTGTAACGATTTGAAATAGTTCATGCAATCATTTTGTGGTGCCTACTACAAGAGAAGTGGTCATAGCGACAAAGATGGTGGGTACAATGAGTTCACCAAATGCTGTTTTATATTAATTCCTCTCAAACACACAGAAAACTAGCCTTCTCGACCCCCTTCCAGGCAGGCGGGTCGCGGGCCTGGCTCCACGGGTAGAAGAGACAACGTCACTCTCTGCCAAGGCAGGGCACCCACCGTTCCTTTGAGACGCTCCAGTCTTTCTCACGCCCAATACTGCCAAGGGGGAGGGATAATGTTGTAATGCAAAAGGGCAGGACGTAAGGAGCCTGGACCCCCGAGTCACTGCAAAGATCACAGCTACACAGAGGACTTTATGTGGGTAGAAGATAAACTCTCCTTACAAGATTTGGGGTTTCTGTGATAGCATCTCAGCCTATGCCGATCAATTCAGTAGTACCGTTATTAATGTTATGTTGCATCCACAAAAACCCCCTTTTAAACTCAAATAAGTTCTCCAGGACTGTTAACTGACTGACCCATATGGACTATATGGATGGCTGCGGAGCTCCCTGTGAGGACTGGGGATGATGTGGCAGGTTGATTCGGTGGGGAAAGAACTTACCACAGAGAGCCACAGGATTTGCCCAAAGACATGGGAGGGATTCCTGCGTCCTAGTCCCGCCAATTGAAATATATGCTGTTGGCTTCATTCACACCCTCGTTCCTTGTCTCCTCCCCACGCTCCGGGTAGTCACTCTCCACCCTCTGACATCCTCTCATTCTCCTGGCCAAACACTGGCCCCTGACACCTGCTGGCAGGTGAGCTGCTAGAGCATCGGCCCTGGACACAGCCATTTTATGAGAAGACTGCTGCAACCCCCGTCATCTTCCCACCCTGCTGCCCCTTCCCACTATAGGCTCCTGACTCACCAGAGGAACCTGGACTCATTAATCCAAGAATGGGGGGGGGGATCTCTCTTGGAATAATTGAGTCACCAAGTCCATGTCCCAGGATCATCAGACCATAAAATCAAAGAAATGCAAAATCAAAGTGCTACAGAAGTTGAGGATACAGTGCCAAAGAATCAAAGGATACTAAAAACCACAGAATCATAAGAAAGCCGCAGAAGTGTATATCCCAGCTGAGCCTAAGTAGGAATTTGTCATGTTGGGTCTGCTGTACCCTCAGGCATCTATCTGCATGAGTTGCTATACATGAGGGCTTGCTTGGGAGTCTGAAAGAAGGAAGACAAGGCAAGCTGGCCTCTGATCCTTCGGTTTATACAACTCCACCAGGAAATCTGTGCATCTTTTCATGAAGCTACACTTGCCTCTTGACAAAAATACTCTCTTTGACCAAATTTAAGTCAAGGTTCTCTGAGTCCTGTTCTCAGTAAGGTCTTGACATTGATCCGCGTCCTCACTGGGCTTGTGAAGTCCAGTTGTACCAAAGTCCTATTATGTCAGTTTAGAGAAAATCCCCTCCGTGAGATCCAGGAATCCTTCCTACCTGGTCAAATTCCTCATTCCTCTGCCCTCCCCTGGCTGGTACTGAGTCCCTCCAACCCACCTTCAGCAAGAATCCCTCCTACGTCTGACATCTCCCCCGACACCTCCGACCTGACCCTTGGCTAGAAATCACACTTGTCCTTTCGGTCCTCAGAGTTGAGCCCCATGTATTAGCTGTCTCATCACTAAGACACAATACCCAACGCTCATGGTTTAAAGGAGGAGAGGCTCAATTTGCTCATGGCTTTGGCTCATGGTCGGCTGGCTCCAAGGCAGAGACGTCACGGCAGAAGCGCCTGGTAGAGCAAAGTCATTTAGTTCATGGTGGCAAGGAAGTAGGGCAGGCAAAGAGTGCCAAAGCACAAGAGATGAGGGACCAGACACAGACTCCAAGGCCACACCTCCACCACCCACCCAGACACCTAGAAATGTGCCCCACCAAACCCCTCAGCGGATCCCAAAGACAATCAAGTAGAAACTCCACCCTAAGCCGCCATACCCCACCTCTCTCTCCTTTTGCAATATTCCTGAGTACACCATTTCACAAGTGCCAGAATAATTTTTCCTTAACATTTTTCAACCAGTGCCTTGTGATACTGCGACAGTCAATTTGTATGTGTGGAAAATATTTCCAAATAAAACCCAATAAAGAAAAAGGGCAGAGCATCTTGTGGTGAAAGCAGGAAGAGAACTTGAATCCTTCTGGCACTTCAGTATTGCCACCCTTGATACTTCCTTATATTCCCTGTGGACTCCAAGTACAGCTAGAGGACTTTTTTTTTTTTCTCCCGGTGCTGGGGATCGAACTCAGGCCCTTGTGCTTGCCAGGCAAGCACTCTAACCACTGAGCTAAATCCCCAGCCCCCTGCTAGAGGACTTTTACGGGGAGCAGTGACTACGGCACAGTGAGATGGACGTCTGTACCTCAGCACCATTCCAGCTCTCCTCCGTGTGCGTCCCTGTACTGTGGGGCTAGAAGCCTTGAAGCTATCTTCCTGGCTCCCTCGCCAGCGGAGTTCTGGTCCACATTCCCCTAGTGTGAAGTACGCGTGTGAGATCTGGGAGACAGACAGAAGGAAGAAGGCGCTGCTGTCTCACCAGCATGGGCAGATGCATGCTCTCCCAGACACATGCTGCTGCTGGAGGCAGCACTCTGTCACCTCCGCATACCCTAACACCCTAAAAGCCACAGCGACTTTCTGACCTTCCAACAGTTTTCAATCACTGCATCCCCCGTATAGAATCTCTTCCTGCTTGACATACCTAGAGAGGCTGCTGTTTCCCAGATGCATCCTGATGACTACACAGAATCAGGACACCAGGCTTCTAATTCATCACTGTATACTACTGATGACAACAATCACAGCAGCTCTGATTTTCACTCTGTGTGTACAAGACACTATGATGTGAGGCAATATACCCAGCCTGTCTCATTTAGGAAACCACCCTCCATGTGGAGAGGGAATTTCCATGCCTCTTCCCTTTCTTCTGTCCCTGTGGTAACCATTTTCTAGCTCTCAACTAGAGAAAAATAAATTGCCATCCCATTTGGTCATCGTGTAGGATCCACGTTGCGCCAAGTGTCTGTCACGGGCAGGGTTACTGCGCCGCAAAGTTAGCAGTCACTTGCCCGGTTCTCTCTAATCCAGGTCTTGTCCCAGGAGAATCCCAGGAACCCGTCTCCATTTGTCGGCTGGAGCCAGCGGGCTACATGCACTCAGGACGCCTCTCAGGGTCCGTGCAGCTTCCTCTCACCATGGGCAGTCCCGGCAGACAGCAGTCAGGAGTTCTGCCCTGAACTAGAGCTGAAGAATAAAGACTATTTCCTTCCTCATGTGATTGCTGCTCATTGTCCATCAACTCCACACAAAAACCCAACAGGATGGGAAGATAAATGACAGACTGGGATTCTAGAACCTCTCACCACAACACCTGCCTGTTACTAACGAAACTTAGCCCTGGGTGCTACTAGAAAGCACTGAGGCCCAGAGAAGGGAAGCAGCTAGCCTAGTGTCACACAGCTAGTAAGTGGGAAGACCTGAGTTTGGCACTACACATCCCATTTCAGAGCCTGCCGTCACCACTTGGCTACCTTCCCTCCTGGATGAGAGGTGGGGGTGTGGGGGCCTCAGGGAGGTCGTCCGACCCTTCCGGGTTGCAGTTCTCGCCTCTGACACACAGAGGGCCGTTCTCAAGGTGGCTGTGGATTACAGCACCCTGACATGAATTCTTCAGTAGAAATGCCACTACCTCTCTGCCATCCACACAGGAGAACAGGGCTTGGCACACCGTAGGCACTTACTAAATGTTCCACTTCTGACCAGATCATCACTTCTATCCTCAGGGAGCATAAGGTGCATTTGCTGCTAATTCTACACTTGGCTTTTCAAATAACTGGAAGAAGGAGGAAGGAAGGAAGGAAGGAAGGAAGGAAGGAAGGAAGGAAGGCAGGCAGGCAGGCAGGCAGGCAGGCAGGCAGGCAGGAAGGCAGGCAGGCAGGCAGGCAGGCTGGTTGGTCAACTCTGTTTTTAGTTAAAATACTAGAGATGGTGGGGGCTAGGAGTACTCTTTTTCTCACCCTCTTTAAACAATTCTCAATTCCTGCAAAGGCAAGCCCTGCAGCCTTCACCCAAGACCTCTTATTTCTGGTCTGTAAAATAGGTCCACAGCACTCTACCCTCCTAATTTCACTAAAGACCTTCAACCATGACCTTCAAATGATGACCTTGCCATTTCCAAGCTGTGAGCCTTAGAAGGGCAAGGCACTCCGCTTGTCTGAGTTGCTGTGCCTGCCAGGTGGGCCTCATGGTCATGTTGCTGGTCGCGCTGCCTCACCCTGACACTGAGGACACAACAGGAGGCCCAGGGGAAGCAAGGGGTCTCCACAGCCCACCATAGGCTGAGCTGGTGTTGCAAGCTGCTGGACGGTGACTGGAGAAACTTTCGAAGCACCTCCAAGTTCTGCCCCTCATCTCATCTCCTAACAACCCTCAAAGTAGTTCATCATTATCTGCTTTTGGAAGGAAAGGAAATAGATACGTGCAACTCAAACTGGGCACCAGTCTCTGCACTGTCCCCCACCGCCCTCCACAGCTAAGCAACCATGCTCTGTTCTGAACCTGTGTTCTGGAAAACGGGCCCCGTCGCCTCTCCTCGGCAGAATCGCTGCACCAGCTGCTGGCAGATTGTGGGTGCTCACGGTCTCTCTCCTTGCTTCCCTAGAGGACTTGGACCTGGCCCAGGGCCACCTGGGACTTGACCTCAGGGCCCCTCTGCCTGCAGGAAAGGCACCACCCTTTGCTCTTGCGGGGTGTCCCTGGGAAATATTTCCATTGTGATTTCTTGGGCTAGAAGCAAAAATTAACGTTACTGACAGGCTGCTCGCCACCGTGCCGATTTGTAATATTGATGAATCAGGAGCGGAGCCTGGCGCAGGCTGCGGGTACAAGTGCCCAGAATATTCATGAGCCCTGCTGCCATTCCCTGATGGCATCACTTCCCCTGTACGATGCCATTATTCCACCGCACGTCACTTGTTCCAATGTGATCTTCCGCTACCGCCCACACATCTCAGCCAGGGCTGACACCCCCTCCCACCCAGACCAGGCCACAGCCTGGGGACACCACGCCACAATGAAAGGGCCTCAGAGCTCCCCCAACCCCTGGCAGCACACAGCAGGAAGCTGTCTGCCTTCTCCACCCTGGAGCTCTCCATCTGGGAAAAGCCACTTCTCCTCCAAGCCACTGAACAAAGCAACAGTTTGGCGACTTCCTGCCCCACCCACCCTTCAAGACCTGGCCTGGACCTGTGCGGAATCAGCCACATTTTCCCTGGTAAATATACTCAGCCCAGAGTGATGGCCTGCCTGTTTCTGTGCCTTTACAAACGCTTGGCTGTTAGCTTGCTGTGTACTTTACTGGTTAAAGATTTATGCTGTAGCTTTTGTAAATAAATAGGTACATACATGTGTCCACACAATTAGGATTAAGTACCAAGAAGATCCACAGGAAGGACCTGATCAGCTGAGTGAAATGAAACCCAGGGCAAGAATGTCAGCTCTGAGAAGGCCCAGAGAAGTGATTAGGAGCTTCCAGGCTGACCCACAGTCACGGGGTCCAAGGCCGCCCCGGCGGAAAGCTGTCACTCGCCTTCTGTCTGTCCCTAATGAAGCTGCAGAGACTCGACGGGGGCTTTTCGCTCCTCACCTTCCTTCCACCTCATTTCTCCTCTTCTTTCCCCTTTCTTTCTCCTCCCTCCGAGGCAATGCTGGCTTGGCCCGCCTTCCCAACCCATACTCACTGTGTTGCTTCCAGACACGACTGTAGTTTAAAATTGTATTTGATTAGCTTTTATGAGATGACTTCCTCGACGTGGCACGAGTCACAGAATATGTCAGAGGCCTGGCAGAGACTTGAATGGAAATGATTCTAATTACGTGTGATAATTTTTGCATTCTAACATAAAACAATGTTACAAAAAATCCCATTACAATGGTTAAAAGACAAATCATTTAGCAAGTCCCTCTCTTTATTACTTTATTAGACAATTCACAAGGCAACATTTTGAACGTGGGGACCGTGTGATGGCCCAAGGCTATCCAACTGTAAGTTGCACTAAGAAAACTGAGTTCATCTCTTGTCATTAGTCAGAGAGTCAAATGCAATCAGGAGGACTCCAATTGGCTTGTCAAATTAGCCAACGTTTCCCATCATTAGCATGGCAGAGCACTCAGGCAGGGCGAGGGGGCCCCACTTCAGAAAAACAGCATGAAGCCACCACTCCAAACGTTTCAGATCGCCTCCTCCAAGCAGCATGCGCACAGTCCAGATCCTTCCCTGACATCCCCGCCCCGGCCAGCAGCCAGTTACACCTTCCTTTTCCAGCCCAGCACCATACGGCTTGTGCTGGCCAATGAAATGAGAGCAGAAGTGATTCGTGTCACTTCCAGGTGGAATCTTTGTGTTTCCTTCTCCAAGCATCTAGCAGTGTCCCAGAAAGAGGCTGCCCCATTGACCCAAGTCATGGGAAAAACTATTCAAAGCAGCAAGCAGCAGCCACAAAGCAATGTGATACAGTGGGCCCGCTGTATGCACAGGATCCACAGCCACAGGTTCAACCAGCTGCAGATCGAAAATACTTAAAAAATTATACCCATACTGAACATATACAGACCTTTTTCACCATTGTTCCTTTAAAAATAAGTATATAGGTTACCTAGAGATGATTTAAAGTACACAGGAAGATGTGCATCGATTCTATGCAAATACTATACCATTTTATATGAGGGACTTGAGTACCTATGGATTCTGGTATCCTTGGGGGGTCCTGGAACCAAGCCCTCAAATTATCCCCCAAGGGACGACTTTACATAACGGATGTGTGACTAACAGACAAGTACCACAAGGAAAAACTAAACCTTTGCTTTTCATAGGGTGACTGACCATCCTGATTTGTAAAGGTCTGAGTGTATGACAAAGTTCTAAATCAGGGCAAGAAATTTCCTAGGATGCAAGATTCTTAGTGCCAAAACTAAGAAAGCCCTAGGCAAACCAAAACAAGTTTTGGCCACCCTATCTTTGAAAGTCACAGATTTTTTTGGAGATGTTTGCTACTTTTGGAGATGTTTGTTTCTGGATGAAGCTGACTGATTCACTGTCACTTCACAAAGGAGTAACAGGAAACAGAGAGGGTGACAGGAGACAGAAAGTTCAGAGAGACAGGAGACTTGGTTAGGTCAGAGCAACGTGAAGGGAAGAGGGAGGCTTCCAGTGCAGGGAGTCTGGTGGCTTTCCAGATCTGCCGATCAGTGCTTGTGCTGCCTGGTGTCACAAATCAGCTCCTGGGAAGCAGAGAGACCCCATCTTGGGACAGAGCTTAATGTGCAGCGTGTTTAGTAGGAAGCACTCTTGCGAGCAACACTCAGAGAAGAGAAGAGAGCGAAGCAGAGTTGGCAGAGGGAGAAGACACCTCAGCGGCTCACAAGGAGCTCTGGAGTTGCCCCGGGTCAGAGTGAGGGGTGGACCTTTATCTTCGTCCCCTGTGTCTGGCTACCACTGGTGTGGGCGGCCCCCAAGGGCAGGGCTCGTGGGAATGTGGAGTAAATCCTTCTTCCCATGAGAGGGACCCAGCTGTGCATCAAGGAACCCAATACAGAGAGTCACTTAAACACTCTGAACCTACCTCCATCTGCAGAACTGGGCAGAGAGTACACCGAAAGCTAACACTTACGGGTTGCCAATACCACATGCCAGGCCCCAGGTGAGGCGCACACTATGCACTTTAGCATGTAGAGGCAGATGAGCTGAAACATGTAAAATGCCCGAAATTTAACTGGTGCACCACAAGTTAATTACTGCAGTAATTACTATTAACACTGGATCTGCTGTACCTCACAACTGCAGCCGTCTCCTTGCCGGCTTCTTGGTCTCTGCACCTCCTCTTGCCCATATAGTCAGAGGGTGCTCTCGAACAAATCAGCTATTACTCAGCCACCTCTCTGCTCTCCATCCTTCCACAGCTCCTTATTACCTCCTTCCTGTTACTTCAACACTTCTGCTGATCTCGCCTCCTCCATACTCCATACTTCCGGCCTCAGGGTCAGGTACATTTAACTGCTTTCTATAAAATCTTATGCCTCCAAGTTTTGGCTCACAGCATCCCACCCACCTGGATGCCTTCCCATGTGTCTCCCCACATAGTGAATCCCAGCTCCTTGCTCAGGACTCACAAGATTAGACATCATGTCTTCCAGGAAGCTCCCTCGTGTCCCTGGATAAGCTACTGCCCCGGCTGAGCCTCAGTGTCCCCACCTGTAAAATGGGCGGGTGCACTACAGAACTTCATAAGACTTGTCACTGTAAAACTGCAATTCTGCCTAATGAGCGCCAACTGTATGCAAGACACTTGGCCAGCTACTGCAGAGAAGAGAGGCCTCAAACTCATGTGCCCACTCAGTGTCCCCAGAGCCACTGTGCACAGGCATGGTGCTAGGTCCCCAGAGAGGACTGCGTCCCTAAGAGATGCAGCCCAGGACTTTGCACACCCACGCCAGAGGGATGGCAGCACCAAAGTCATGCGGAGTCCTCCCTCAGAGCCGCCGGAGTCACCGGGAGCCTCCCAGGGGCACTCAGTCCCGCCTCTCTCCAGGCGGGGGATCGCAGCGAAGAGGCTGCACTCAGAAGTGCTGGGTGGATGGCCGGGCAGGGGGCGTGGCTCAGGGGCAGAGCGAGTGTGCAGCAGTGTGAGGCCCTGAGCAGCCAGATATCCAGCCCCGCCACCCAACAACAAACACAACGAAAGGAGTGCCGTGTTGGGGTTCTGGGACCGGCCACCGCTTCCAGCTGCCCGACCTCGGTTTCCTCAGCTAGAGACGCGTTCACTGCAGTTCCTGCCCCCTGCAGTTAATTCACATGTGGTCCTTGGGTCAGGGCCCGCAGAGGGGGTCAGTCATGGTGGCCCCCCTCCTCGATCCCTGTGCTAAGGGCAGGCTGGTGCCAGGGCGATGGATGACACCACACAGCCCTGTCCATGACCCCAAGTGACTCAGCTGCCTCCTGTAGTCCTGTCCCATCCCCTGCCCAGCACCCAAGTGTGGACACCTCCTCCCTACGGACCCCAGCTGGTCCAGGGTCTCATTTGTCTATCTCACTGGCCAATACAGAAACTGAGGCACGAGACAGAGCAACATAGCCAGGGATACTCAGGGCATCAGGCACCAATGGGACCAGCGTCTGTGACTCTGTACTGGGAGGACGCCCTCCCTCCCCGCCTCCCCTCCTCCTCCTCCTCCTCCACACCAGTGATTCACTGCCCACACTGCCGTGCCCAGCTTTCACCCTGTGACCCCACTGCATCTGCACCCATCAGGTGCTTGGACTGGCCCATTCTACAGATGGAGAAACCGAGGCTCTGCAAAGGCACACTGCTCCCCTGGTCACAACACAGGGACTGACAACGCCAGAGCCTGACTCCTGGCTCCTTCCCAGGACAGCTGAGTCTTCTGGCCACAAGGGCCACGTGACCCTTCTCACCCGAATGACAGCAGCTGGTCACCACGGAGCTCGTGCCTGGCAGCACATGCTGCTGGGTACCTGAGTCACATTTGTCCACTGAGTTCTTGTAAACACACAAGCCAGGCACTATTGTCCCCAAGTCAGAGGAGGAAAGTGAGGCTCGGAGAGGCCGCGTCCCCTGCAGAGCTCACCCAGGAGGCCGTGAAGCCAGATTCCAGAGCACGACCCCTGACCCCATGGCACGGTGTTCGTGGTGACTGACTGTCTCCAGCCAAAGACACCCCACCTGGGTGATGCGGCCGGCATGGCCGCCACCCTCAGCTCTGAAGAGACGACCCTGACTCGGCCTCCTCCAGCAGACATTAAACAAACACCCCCTAAAAGCCAGGCCCCCGAGGACAAGAACACAGCAGGAAACAGCAGCCAGGAAAGAACTTTCCAGAAGGACACCGGGGGGGCACCCCTGAGCAGTGCGATGGCCGAGAGCCTGCCTGTCCGTCCGTCCGTCCGTCCGTCCGTGGCAGCACCTCCGCCCCGTCCGCACAGGAGGCTCAGAACAGGACTCGCCCCTCGGGCTCCGCGCCCCTCACCTGCTCCGCCGCCTCCGGCTCTCGGCGCCTTCCGGCGCGGGGTCTTCGTCCCCTCCGAGGCCCCTCGTCGTCGCTGCGCACTCGCCGCACCCGGAGCCCAGAGGCAGGCGCCGCCCGGCACGGAGCGGGAGACCGAGGCCCGGAGCGCCGCGCAGAGTCCTCGCGGCACAGACCCTCCCGCCGCCCGACCCGACTTCCGCCGGAAGTTCGGCCTGCCGAGCCGCGCACGCGCACAGTGCCGCAAGGCCGAAGGCCCACCCAGCCTGGGCGAGGTCCGCGGGCCTCCGATGTACGAGATGCGGAGAGGGCGCTTGGAACTCAGCAGTGGGACAGCCCGCGTTTGTTAAACAGGCAAAGGGTACGGGCAGATGTGTCTCTGAAGGTGTTTCACGTCCTCAGAGAAACCCAAATCCAAACCACAGTACGACGACTTCTTACCCCTGGGGTGGTCGAAATCAGAAACTCAGATGGTAACAGGTATTGGGGAGGACGCAGAGAAACCTAGACCCTCACACAGTGCCGGGGAACGTAAAGGGGTGCAGCCGCTCTCCACACAGCCTGGTGGCTCCTTTCAAAATGGTGTGCACTCTTACCACATGCCCCAGCAATCTCAGTCCCAGGCGTATACAACAGGAATTGAAAATACATGTGCCCCCAAAGACTTTTCATAGCATCATTCACGATAGACAAAAAGCAGAAACAATCAACAGATGAACAGGTAAAGTGTGGTCCATCCATACAATGGAATATTATTTGGCAATGAAAAAGGAACGGAGCACGTCTTGAAATGTTAGTGGCCGTGATATAGCTCAATGGCAGAGCACTTGCCTAAAATCTGTGAGGCCCCGGGTTCAAGCCCCAGGGCAGAGAAAGCCTAAATGCAATAAGCCAGCCACAGAGGGTCATGTATTACATGAGGCTATTTGTCCAGAGAAGGCAAATCCCTAGGGACAGGAAGCAGGTCAGGGCTGGGAGTCACCACTGACTGCCGGTTTTCCTTTGAACGTGACTGAGCTGTTCAAAAGTAGAATTACTGATGGTCACAGAGCTCTATAAATGTGACCTCTGCAATGTACACTTTGAATGCATGGATTTCAGAGTTATAGTTTCAGTAAGCCTGCAAGAAAAAAATCCAGCTCTGACAAATTCCAGAGCTGTGTTGCCTTAGAAGGAAGACTTCCTAACCCTAAGCCTCAGTCTCCCCATCCACACAATGGGCCAATGATCCATCGCCTGCCCGAGAGCAAGGGCCCTGGCAGATTCCAGGCGCACAGTAGGTGCTCACCCTGCTCCTTCACAGCAGGGTGCACGGCGAAGGCGCAGGCTGGCCCTGGGCAGCAGGCGGATGGACAGAGGCTGCTCAGCGCCTGTGACATAATTTAGATGGATGGCCGGGGCCATCCGTCAGGCTGGGAGCGGGCGGCCCGGGAAGAGGCCGTGGGGGAGCCCATTACCGTACACGTGTTAACAGCGCATCCTTTGTACCGGCAGCCGCGCGGGCGCGGGCAAGGGCCGCTCCCCGCATTGTCTGCGCGCCCGGCCCACCGTGATGAATGGGCCCGCGCGCCCGCCGCCCGCGCCGCCACCGGGGTACCGCGGGTCGAGGGCGACACCTCGTGGCCGCGTGCGGTACTGCGGGCCGCCGGCGGCGCCGCGCACGGGCCCTGACCCGGGACTCCAAAGGATGCGGGATTTGGCCAGATGTTGCCTATAATCCCAGCTCCACGGGAAGCTGAGACGGGAAGAGTGCAAGTTCAACGCCAGCCTGAGCAATTTAAAAGCTTAGCAAGACCCCCCCTCTCAAAATAGAAAGTAAAACAGGGCTGGGATGTAGTTCTGTGCACAGGCCTTGGATTCAATGCCCAGTACAAGGCCGAATCCAGATCGGTTCTCATTACCTTCATTCTCGGGGCAGGCGGACCTAACAAGGTTGAAACACGGATAAGAGGCCTGGGGTGCCGCTGAAGGGTGGGGACCTTCTTTAGCGTGCGTGAGGCCTCCGGTTTGCTGAGGCTTTGCCCAGCAAAAATAAAGAAGTAACTACGGTAAGGTCGCCGACCCCCGAGGAGCAAATATTTTTTCAGTGTAAGTATGTCTCAGAAATCTCGGTACATACTTACCCTTCTCTAAAAATCATTCATAGTCCCTGAAAGTGACAGGGAGCCGGGAGTCCGGTTTTATTTTGTTTTTGGAAACCTGGCGGCCCCACACTTGGATGGCTCTGGGCACAGCAAATCACCTCTTGGCTCTCGTAAAACGATCCTCTGTCCCTGCAGACGTGCAAGCATATCATCAGGATTGCTGTGTGGATTCAACGAGAGGGCTCCAGTAGCAAATTGAAGGAGCGTCAAGGTCCCTGTTGGTGGGGTGACAGTGCCGAGGTCCGAAGAGAGCCTGTTTGTAGGGTTTAGGGAGGACATGGCCAGCAAGGGTGACAGGAGTGCTGCACCCTGGCCTGACGCGCCTCTCTTCTCTCCCCAGCCAGCTCCGGACAGTCCTGCCGCCCTTCCTTGGAGTTCTGTGGTCTCCTCCCGGTTGGCCTTCCACCTAAGTAAGCAGAGAGGCAGCAGCGTCTTTCTCCCCTTCGCCTCTCCTGGCACATAGTAGGTGCCTGTTGATTGTGTTGGATGGTGAGTGTGTGCCCAGCAGCCCGAGTCCGCTGTCCTGTCACTAAGCAGAGTAAACACGCACCGACTGGGTGGCAGCTGCCCCGAGGCCCTCAGGAGCTGGTCTCCTCGCTCCGAACTGCTGGCATCTCTGAGCTCCATGTGTGCGACGCTGCCTCACTGCACCACGTCTTTAGTTAACTATCTTCTCAACTAGTGCCTCAGTGAGGGGGACGCTGTCGCTGTGCCCATCCCACAGATGTGGACGTGGAGGCACAGGAAAGTAGAGCCCTCGGCCCATGGTGAGGCCCCAGCTGTGTGAAAGGAGCCACGCACAAGCCCGAGTGGCTGCCTGGGCTTCGCGACGGGACAGACCTGGGCCTCCAGAATGGCCTTGTGGCCCTCCTGCCCTCGCTGGTTCCGAGTCCCACCCTTCACCGGTGGATGGGATGAAACTGCCCACCAGCACGGGAATGGGGAAGAGGAGGACGGAAATATACACAACAGGTGCCCAGTAAGCCACGGCCTCCCTGGTGGTCAGCAAAGCCCTGGGAGAGGGCAGAAAGGGGACCCTCTGTGGGCTGCCTGCGTGCAGAGGGCGGGCATGGTTGCTAATTCTTCCCAGACTCGGAAAGGTAGCTGGAGGGACCTCCATGGAAATTGTCTCCAGAAACCAGCAGCCCTGGCAGGCAACAGGGCAGGGAGGTGACCCTGAGAGACCAGGAGTCCCAGCCACAGGGGGCTGAGCATGGGAATACAAGACTGGGGCGGGGACTTCCTTCCCTGGCCACAGAATCCTTACAAGGGGCGGAGGAGGCTGGATGGAGTTCAGGGCCACTGGTGCCCTCCCGTCTGGACCAGGCTCTCCAGGACCCGCTGGCCACCAGCCAACTTCTGCCCGTTTGCTGTCCCCACCGAAAGTGTCCCTGGATCCCTGCCTCGTTCTCCCCTGATGTGCAGGCATCACGTGTGCTTCTTTGGGTGTCTGCTACAGGGCGGCCCCATCGCTCTTGGCACCAGGATTGGTGACAGATGGACATGGATCTTGTCCCTCGTGGCTCTCACAGTGGACGACTGGGGACGGGGATGTCACTGACCCAGTAGCACGTCATTAGAGCAGAGTGTCAGGATACCAGGTGGGTGGGGAGCACAGAGGAGGCCCCTGCTCAGGTGAGGAGGCCCCTGCCCAGGTGAGCAGGCCAGGAGAGCCCTGAGGCCGCAGTGAAATGTGCAGCTTCCGCGAGGGTACTGGGGAGCCAGCCAGGGTTTCGTGAAGGCGAAATGCTACAGTCAGATTTCCCGCAGCACCGAAAACAAACCCCTCTGCCTGCCTCTCCCAGCTATTAGGGCTCCACGGCTTCCCTAAGCCGGGTCCTCGCTCTCCCTGCCGGCATCCCCCCAACACACACCCACCTTGGGCTGCAGCAAAATGAACGGAGCCTGACAGACCCTGCTTTCCACCTGGTGTTGTGACCCTGAGCCACAGGGACCAGGTCCCTGAGCATTCTGCCCATCTGTGAAATGGGCCAGACCCACATCATCTGCCCCACCGAGTGCCCGGGAGGACTTCGTGTGGGGCGTCTGGAGAGCGCTGCTGACAGCTGCTGTGTCCTCCCCTCATCTGGGACGTGGTGTCTGCCGCTTCCGGGTGACTCTAGGGAGGCAGCTGCAAATGACAGATACTTCTCCCCCACTGCAGGCCAAAGGTGTCTGTCTGTCCACTGAGAAGATACTCCTCAGAGCGGGGAAGTGGACACACAGACAGACAGACACACAGATGGGGGGCTCTGGGGAGCGAAATAAAGCTGCTCACTTGCTGGGGTTGGCGGGGATCTGGGACAGCCACACTCCTCTCTCGGGGGCAGGGCAGGCCTGGGCCCCACTCCAGCAAGGAGCTCTGTGTCCTGCGGCTCCTGTTTCTGGAAGGAGGCTCCACCCCGCTCCAGCGCGTCTCCCATTTCGTCTCCCTTTTCCTCCTGGTGGCGTCGCCCAGCCTCACAGCGGCTGATGGCCAGGAGGGAGGCTGGCTCCTGGGCAGCTGCACGGAATGTAGGCACTGTGACGCAGGCGCCCGTCACTCTCTGCCTTGGGCACCTTGGAGTCCTCATCCCTCTCTCTGCACCCCAGTGTCCCCATCTGACAGACCCACAGTGCTCTGAATCCAACACACACACACACACACACAAGTACCCCGTAGGAACACCGGGAAGCACAGCTCCCAGCAGCACCCACATACCTAGAAATCCCCAATCCTGACATCTACCAAGGTGCGGCAGTCACCTGCCTAAACCTGCAGGCCAGCAGGAAGCAGTAAATGAATAATGGGCCCCGGGTAGTTAGCGCTTGGCAGGGGCCCAGTGCTAGTGACACGCTACATAAAATGCTTATCTTACCCTCACATCCGGTGAGTGATGACCCCCATTCTACAGGAGAGCAGACTGAGCTTCAGAGAGGGAGAGTAACTTGCATGAGGGCACACAGCAAGTTAGAAGGCCTGAGACTTGAACTCAGTTCTCTAGATATTCTCAAAACTGGTGGGAGGAATTCCAGGGATGGTGTGGAAGGGAGGCAGGACTCTGCCCAGCCCCGCCTCCATCTTGCATCAGGAAGACACCTTCCTTTGCTCTGCCCAGGAGCGGATGTCTCCCCCTTTTAAGGCGGATACCCCTCAGCACCTCCTCCCCTTCCCGCAGCCTCCTCCCTCCCCTCTCTCTCCCACTCTCTAGCACAAAGCGTTGCCAAGGTAACCGAGCTGCCGCCGACTTCCCTCTTTGTCTGGGGCCCTGGGAGGGAACTCGGAAGCCAGTCTCTGCTCACTGACCCCGGCGTCCCCCACAGGGATGTGCAGCCCTGCGCCCCCGGGCCCCTCACCCCACCCTGCCTCCTTCCGCAAACTGCACCCGAGTCACAGACTCCAGGTACAAGAGGTGAGGGTGCGGGGAAGGTGTTTCGGGGAAGCTTCCTGGATGCACCCTCCAGAAACTCTGAGGAAGAGAGTGCAACAGAGAAAAAGCAGACTGTGTGCTTGGCACCAGGCTGGGCAGGGTGCATGGCACAAAGAGTAACCCCTCGGCGGAACCTGACATCGCACAGTTCTTTGGGCAGTACTGAGAACAGCACCTGTAAGTGCTTGAGTCTGCTAGAGGCTGACGGGCCACAGAGGACACTCTCTACTGTGTGCTTCCCTCCGGGCCGAGGCGACGCAGAAGATGTGGGGAAGATGCATCTGAGAGCGCAACACCAAGAAGCAGGCATTCGAGCTGGACCTTGAAAATCCAATTTGGATAAACCATGAATGGTGTGTGGAGAAACTGCACGAGTGGGCCATTGATGGTTTCTGAGTGACTGCAGGGTACCAGGGAGGTCAGGAAGGTCCTGTGTTTTAAGCAGCAAAGTCAATATTTGAAGCTAGACTCGGCAGGATTCCATTTCCCTTCTCCCTGTCATGATAGCCAATGACATGCCAGATGGCAGAGTCTCCATCGGGCTTCGTCCTTCCCCTAGGAACCAAGGGGCAGAGCCCCACCAGCCTGCAGGGGGCAGAGAGCACAAGCAAGAAAGCCCTTGTTATTTTGTGCCACTAAAACTTGAGCTACCCCAGTGAGATTTAGAAGCTGTTTGTCATTGCTGCATATCTCAACTCATACTGACTGTTACACCACCAGGGAACCCAAATCCCAGAGCCGGTTATCATTGGCTAGAGGAGGTCTTGAGTCCTATCACTGAACCAATCACAGTCAGCAGAGTGGGGCAGGAGTGCTCTGATTGGCTCAGGCCTGGTTGCTGGGTCACACTCACCTTGCTCTTGCTGGTGGGATGGGGACAATCGAGGTGGCTCCTGGAGGGGAAAGGACCTTTGCCAGCAACGGGAGCAACTGCCCAAAGAAGCCAAAGCCACAAATGTCCTCAGAGTTCACTGCTGTGCAAGTGGATCCTACACGCAATGGGAGAGAAACCCCACGCTGTTTCTTAGGCAAAGACCTTAAAAACCACTGAAATTTGCCAAAAGAATTGCACTAAGGTCCACCAGGTCATGGGGCTTCCCCCCTTGGTCACAGGATGCCCACTGGCTGCTGGGCAGGTAGTCAGCTTTTCCCAGAAGGGCACAGAGGACCCGGCCAGGGCAGAAGGGTGGGTTGGTGGGCCCAGAGGGAGCCAGAGGACAACCTGCTTAGAGAAGCGGCCAGAAGCCCAGGTCCTCTTCCGGTCACTGCTCCCCTGCGGAGCCCTGTACAGCCCCCAACACCATTTCCCGAATCCCTGCAGAGTGCCAGGCACCGGGCAGGGTGCCTCGCACACGCTGTCACATCTCTCCACTCCAAGAACCTCACAAGCAGGTGTCACAGGGCCACTGTTGTCCAGATGACCGACTGTGTGCTCCAGGATGCACAGGGCCACCCTGGGTCACACAAAGCCAAACTTCCGGCCTGCAGCCACCCATCCATCCAGCACACAATTTTTAAAAGGCTGTTAAAAATGAAAAAATAATCTGACACCGCACAAAGGAAAGAAATGAGAGAGCCAATTGCCCTTCTCTTGCCCGTCCATTGTGGCTCGTCTCAGAGGTAAGGGAACCGGTCTTGGGCGACTACCTGTCCGGATCCCTTTCTCTGCTCCAGGAACATGCTTGAGCATTATTATGTGCCAAGAGTATGTGCAGGCCTTCCAGGTGATGGTCAGGAGCGTGTGATGGCCACAGATGTCAATTTAGTTTTTTATGATCACCTCTCTGGCCTCAGCCCCACCAACCACCACCATCCTCCCTCCCTCCTTCTAGCCTAATTGCAGCCCCGCAAACTCCCCAGGCGCACCCTGCCCCAGGGCCTTTGCCCCTGCTGTTTCCATTCATTGGAACAGCCTTCCTCCAGGTATTCAGGGATTATATCCTCACCTGCTTTCAACCTTTTCTCCAGTGTCTCTTTTCCTTAACTAAACTCAACTCCAGCTGGGCACAGTAGCTCACACCTGTAATCCCAGCTAGTCAGGAGTGGGAGACAGGAGGATCAGAAGTCTGAGGTCAGCCCAGGCAATTTAGCAAGACCTGCCTCAGTATGGAGAGGGCCAGAGATGTAGTTCAGTGGTAGAACACTTCCTAGCATTGTAATAAATAAATAAACAAATGTGGGCCCCTCCCAACGTTCCCATTTCTCCTTTTTTTCTTCACAGTATCTCTTACCATCCACACTATCTAACCTTAATTATCTCATCATCTTCTCCCCCCCACTACAACATGGCTTCCCTTGGTCAGGGCTGAGCATCTGTTCCATCCACAGCTGAATCCCCTGGACCACACAGAGGCACTTACTACATGCTCACGACCAGGCACATTAAGGAGTGGAGACCACAGCTCAGAGAGCCACATGACATGGTCAACTCCGACATCTCTTTAAGGGCATTTGAAGGGGCTGGGGGTAGTGACAGTGCTTGCCTAGCATGTGGGCAGGTCCATCTTCAATGCTTCAAGGAGGAAAAAAAAAAGTGTTTGAGCGTTTGCCTTTGGGGAGCCAGTTTGCGGCCTGGGAAACCCGAAAAGGTGCACAGGCAAGACGTGGGGGGCGGAAGGCGGCTTTGCCCAGTGCCATTCTCTGCACAGACCCCTGCCCAGCTCCGGGGGCTGCGAGGAGACAGAGCAGCGCCTCCTCCAGCAGTCTCCTGGCCCCTGGAGGTTCCCCCGGGAGAGGACCGGCCTGGGCCCTGGCCTGCGGGCAGCTTGAGCCCAGGCTGCTGCAGGCACGCCGGAGTCCACTCCCCAGGTGTGATTTATGCTTCCAGCTGAACTTTATTTTCTACTATTGGGATTCAGCTCGGGATTTTTTTTCTCCTTGGCCTTTTCCTGGGTCAATGCAGTCCTGATATTTGATTTACTGTTAACCGTATTGACTGCATAGGATTGAGCCAAGAAATGGAAGAAATTGCTTTTTCTTCCTTTCTATCTCCTGGTTGACAACTCAGTCTTAGCACCAGGCCGGCCAAGCTCCGTGAACACGAGAGGCGGAGGGGGCCAGGGGGAGTTTTGCCTCAGTGGCTGGAGGGTGACCCGGAGGAAAATGAGCAGTGACCGTCAGCCAAAGGGTCCTGCCCCGGCCCCCTCCGGGCGTTCCCTCCTAAACACGATGAAGATGTGGAGAGGAGGCTTTGGGAGTCTGGGCTTCAAAGGTAACTAGCTTTGGATTTAAGCTGTGTGAGTTTAAGCAAGTTACTTGACCTCTCCGACCCTCGGTTGCTGCATTCACGAGCTGGAGGTCAGAAGAGCTCCTCGGGGAGGGACTGCAAAGTGATCGTGCGTGAGAAGCACTTCGAATCCAACTTGTGTCATCCCGGGGACACGATTTATTGTACCAGTCTGTCACCACCTTCATTGCCATCCCCGGCATCATCCTTCCGTTACTGCATAACCCTGTTCTGCCAGAGTACAGAAGCACACATTCTATTCCAAGAAAGGGATCTGCTCTGTTACTTACTTATTTTTTGATAAAATACGTGTAAAATTTACCGTCTTACCATTTTAAAGTGATACTAAGTTCCTTCATATTGCTGTGCCACCATCTCCACCATCCAGCTGGTGTCTACGTGGCGCCTTGTGTGGTAACTGCGTCCCTTCTGTGTCTGGATAGCACTCCATTGGATGTGCCGCACTTTGCCTGTCCCCTCCTCTTGGATGGACACCGGGGTGTCACCCGCCTTTGTCTCTGGTGGATGGTGCTGCTGTGCCCAGGACTTGGCCCAGCTATTCCTCGTGCCCGCCACACGTGTTCAGTTCCTCCCAGGATTGCACAGGGCATCCGGCCTACGACGGAGGGCGGAGGTGAGCGAGACAGATGCTGGCCTCCCCTCATGGGGTCTGCAGCCTGGCAAAGCTCAGCTGCCAACGGTGGGAAGCTCTACGAAGAGAAAACGGGCAGCTGTGAGCAAAACATCAGGGAAGAGCCTACTTTACCCAACAGGAAAGATAGTCCTACAAGGAGCCCTCATGGTAATAACATTCCAGATAGAGGGAGAAAGGCCATCTGAACAATGGTGTGGAGTCTGTGCTCAAAACCCACTGAGCAGGGCACACACGGTGACAGGGATCTACGGTGTGGATACAGTCAGACTCCGGAAGGCTCACCTGCTGCAGACTTGGTCCACAGTACAACAGTACTAAGAGGTGGTGGCACCTTTAAGAGGCGTGGCCTGGTGAGAGGCAATGAGGTCACTGGGGTGTGGCTGTGGGACCCATTGAGTTGAGGCCTCTCTGGTGGGAGTGTGTTAGGTCTTGAGAGCCTGGATTGGTTCCCACAAGAGCAGAATAAGATTTTTCATGTCACACATATTCCTTCCCTCGCCATCTGATTGCTCTGTTACCCACACACTGCTGGTCGTTTTTTCAGGCATTCTGAATATATGATGCCACCCACTGTGCTATAATGCAAGATAAGGCCCTTGTCAGGTGCAGCCACAGAAGAACTTCCCTGCCTCCAGATGCGGAGTAAATAAACCTCTTTTCCTTATCACACATCCATCCTCAGGCATTTTGTTATGGCGACACAAAAAGGGCTAAGACAATTGATTTGCAACAGTGTGCTGGGTGTAGGTTGTACCAACACAAGACATCCAGGAACTTTCTGAGCTTTTTGGGAAATGCAGCCATTATTAAAAATTTATTTATATAGGCTCATAATTAAATAAGCTACACTACAATTACTCAAAATGCATCACTTCTTCCCTTACCACATTTTACTCTTATGTGTGCTCTTGAAGTGATTTACATCTAGTGTGTCTGACTGTGGAAATACACATAAGGGTATCAGCACCTCTGTCCCCAGCTCCACCTTCAGTGACATCACACAGCCACAGCAGAAATATTTACACTATGGATATTGGCACATGCTGCAAATCAGAGCTTGATTTATCAATCTGATGATCGTCTAAATAGAATGAAGTGATGGGAAAATGTTGGTAAAACAGGTTAAATTTAACAGCATGACGTGCCTGTGACCATTATCTTGTGAGTAGCACAAAGGAGGAAATACTCTCCTCGTATTTGAAAACCATTATTCAATTCAGGAAAGAAGTTGTTCTCATCAGTGATGAACAGCTGGAGCACCAACATATGATTTTGTTGTCTCATCTTAGTCTTACTCATTAATGTAAACAAAAATACCAGCCACCATGCGCGTTAGAGCTGCGTTCAGAAAGCCAGTTGTCAAGATTTTCCCAGCACACCTATACGTCGCGACAGTGCCTTCCAAATGAGAAATCCAGAACCGCAGGTTTTAAAAACTGCGGGTTTTAAAACTACTTTTGGATATGGAAATCTTTAAGGAAAGGTTTGCCGACTCACATTAGTGAGCCATTTGTGCGGTGTGAGGGGACCCTGGGACAGAATATCTGAAATTGGGGCTGGTCCAGAAAACCTTCAGAATTGTCGATCTCAAGAGGACAATATATTTCAACTCACTGATAGAAAGGGCCACGGGGGGTTGATGGCAGCTCTGCCATCGACTTCACACACAAGCTGAGCCACTGTGCCGAGCCTCAGGCTCCCCTCGATGGCATGAGCATGAAGGTAGCTCCCCTGGCTCCATCCTGGAGAGACACAGCAATCAGGTACCGGATGAATGAGTTGGGAGTCACTTTGATATAAGGGATAGACCTCCAAGAGGTAGCTTAATAGGGGGAGGGGTGATTCGTTGGTTCTCAACATTATGTGGCATGTTGGGTCATTTAGACATTCAAAGAAATGGCTCCCACATTTCCCCCCTCTGTCTTCCCTTTTTCTCATCATAGTCACTTTACTGTCTGCTATTGCAGACCAGCCTTCCCTTTGCGGCTGGCACTTACCCTGCAGACCTCAAACAAAAGGAAGTTTCTGCCTCCTGGTGGTTTATAGACCCTCCCATGGGAGGACTCTGATTGGCTCTGCATTGGTCACATGCTTGCCTCTTGAACCAATCACTGCCCCAGAGGTATGGGAGGCTGTGATTGGTTAAAATGGGCCACGTGACCACTTCTGGCTACAGTGGTCAGAGTCTGTTTCTAGAAGAATAGGAAAGCTCTCTAGGCGGGTACCATTCAACAGTTCACCCTCGGAGATGAGTTGTGTTGGAAAGATCAAAACCACAAGCAAAAAGGAGAAAATGATTATTCTCAGAACAAAGGGATGCAGATTGTTAATATCTTGCACATGATTTACTCACCAAACAAGCTAGCTTCTTACGGTGCAAAGCTGACCCAGCTGCTCCATGCTGGACCCCTGCAAAGGTCTTCCTGACCTGCACATGAATCCTCTCCTCTCCCACCCCATTTCTCTGCTTCAAGACCATGTTTCCCTCTTTCCTTCCTAAGGCCTTTACACAGGTGTTTCCTCTTACCTGGAATGTTCTTCCCCCTCCTTTCAACCCCCATCAGTCTGACTGGTCTGTTTCCCCTAAACACTGCAGACCTCACAGACTGATCATTGTTTGTTGATCACTGCTACATCCAGGGACAAACTTAACCATCAACAAGGTCTTCTCAGGTGAATAAGGAAGTGAATACAGTCGTCCCTTGGTACCCACGAGGAATGGCTTCCTGGAAAAACCACAGCCACCAAAAAGCCGCAGGTGTTGAAGTCCCTTACGTTCGATGGCATTGTATTGATGCAGAACCTCTGCATGTCCTCCCGCAACTTTAACTCATTTCTACATTCCTCAGGATGCCTGACACAGTGTCATTGCCAGGTAAACAGTTGTTACACTGTATCACTTGCAGAGTGCCAGCAAGAAAAAAGTCTGTCCCTGCTCTACACAGGTGCGATCTTCTGTTTGTTTTTTCAGACATTTTCATTCAGCAGTTAGTTGAATCCAACGACCCAAACTCCACAGGCTCAGAGGGCTGAGTGTATATTATACTGTAAAGTCTTCATGAAGGTCTTGCTTTCAGGACATGGATTCTTTCATTCATTCATTCATTCATTCATTCATTCATTCGATGCTAGGAAACAGAAGAGGAACCAAGAAACCGCTCTCACCTTCAGGGACAGCCCGGCTTCCCAGAGAGCAAGTGGGAAGGTTGTCACAGGATGAGCATGGGAAACTGAGAGAGCAGGAAATAAGATTCGGGAAGACAGAAAACATTTCCCAGGAAAGGTGAACACAGGAGGACTGATAGACTAATATAAATCAGAGGGATGAAAGGAGGCAAGACTGGGGGGGTGGAGGGGTAGCAGGGTGTGGGCACTTCCAGGCAGAGGGAACAGGAAGTGAAAGAACACTCGGAAGGGGTAATAGTTTAAATCTTAAGTGCCCCTGTGTGGAGGGCTTGGTGCTCTGCTCGGGGCTACAGGGCGGTTGTGGAATCCCTTAGGAGCTGGAGCTTATTTACATGATTGACAGAATCATCTTGAAGGGGGTTGGGGGATGCTGGCCCCTCCTCCTCCCTCTCTTCCACACCCAGGCCATGAGGTGAGCAGTTTTCTCTGCTACACGCTCCCACCGTGACGTGCCCCCCTAGACCCAGAGCATGGGGTCCACAGGGCATGGGCTGGGAACCCCCAAACAGAGCCAGAATGAACCTTTTCTCTTGCTGAGTTGATTGGTTATAGAGGCAGAAAGCTGACACAGATGGAGATCGCTCCTGTGGGAGAATGGCATGAGGACCCAAGAGTCCAGGTCTAGAACAGCCCTTTGGCTGCCCTAAGGAGGCTGGACCTCATCCTAACGAGGCCCCGAGACCCTGCTGGACAAAGGAAGCGGGAGCGCCACACGGCCACCTTGTGTGCTGGAAATATGTCTTCCTCGGCCGACCCAGCACCTTGGGGACGTGGGCTAAGAAGTACTTAGGGTTTCACCGTAGACGAATGAATGGCTCTGCAGTGGGCACAGCTGGGCAAGTGTGACAGTCCCCCACCTTTTGAAGTCGTTATGGGAATCATTCACTTTTAGAACTAGAAAATGCAGGAAAAGGGCAGCAAAGCATGCCAGTGTTGCAATGACCTACAGGAGCCAGAATCTCGGGGGATCCTCCTTTCACAGCACTGCAGCAGCCCGGAACACAGAACTGTCGACCGGCGACATCTCCTTGGCCCACACCTGGGGACACACAGGGCTTGGGACACTAAACCTTTAGGGTAGGACCCAGGAGTCCTCTTGGCCGGGGTCTTTGGTCTCCCCAAATCTCCTCACATCCCACTCCTCTGGCATGTATCAGGACACTGCTCCTTCCTGGCAGGGATGTGAATATTTTCTTAGCTTGCCTCAGCCCCTAAGGATAAATGCCATTTTTTATCCTCCCTCCCCCGGGTGCCAGAGTTCAACTCAATTTTCTCAGATTAAATAAAATTTCAAAGTGTCAGTCCCTGGCAAACGACAAGTTGGAAGGTGGTTGATTTTCCTAACCCGATCACCAGTCCAATTACAATTTTTAATCTATATGTAGATAATGGTGAACAAAAACCCCATAGAAATGTCAAGAGTGAGGAGGTTATTAGCTTAGTTTTAATTACTGTCGATCATTCTTAGCAACTGGAGGGACCCGGCAAAGGAGGGGAAGGCGGCGCTCCTCTGCTAGAGTTCAACCAGGCCCTGGGGCGGCGGGCCCAGCACAGCTGTCCCCACGAGGGACCGAGGGAGAGCTGGCTGTCCCAGCCCTGCAGGTTTTCCTGGGAGAGGCCTGGATTTGGGCCCATTGAGCCACACCGGCTGCTGCAATGCGATGCAATGGTACACTCCTTCCCTCCTTCTCTCTCCCCTCCCTCAACATCCCTGCAGGCTGCCCATCCTTCCCCTGCAGAAAACATACCTACTTGATGAAAAATTATTCTTTTGTCTTGATGATAAAAGTAACACAGGCTCGTTGAAGGAGAAAATTTGGAAAATGGCAAAAGGTGAAATGCGAAGAAAAAACAATAATCTAGTCTCGCCGCCAAAAACAACAGCTGCTAATATTTTAGAACATTTCCAGAGCTGTGCGTTAGCCTCATTTTATATATATAGATATATACACAAAAATATTTTACATATGCATATGTAAACATATAATAAATATACTTAGCATCAAATATTTATAATAAAATATATAAATATGATGACATTCACATCATTTTAATAGCATTGACATCACTATAAAATAAATATGTAAGAGCAGTATAAGTGTAATTAATAGTATTTTATAGTGTATGTCATATCTACTTACAATTCTGTACTTATATATAACATATACATAGACCAATTGAAATTACACTACTCGTGGATTTTTACACTCTGCATGTTTTGCTTTAACATTGTATCACAGTTTTGTGTACCATGAATGTTGATTGCAAGCACCATGTCCCTGGCTGCACAGGGTAGCACAGCCTGGGCATAGCATCAGTTGCACTAATCCACCTTAATTTTGCACACACAAGGCTGAGGTTTGCTGTGATAGTGAGGCGACACTAAGTTTCATGGTGCATCTTGGTTTTTTTTCACTTAATGACAATTGGTTTTTCATGTCAGTAACTATCATTTTAATGAATCATTTAACCTCAAACCAGTATTTTTGAGGCTCTGATCTGTGCCAAGCACTGCGCTAAATGTTAAAGATGTAAATATTGAAAGTCTCTACAGATTAGAATCTCCTGGCATTCTTGACTTACTACGACATGCTTTTAAATAAACTGAGTATACGTCTTAATCAAACTAGCCCCTCTTCCCCATCTGACCTAGAATAAGGGTAGATTAATGTCTCTCAAGCTTGTATATAAAACTACCTTGAACATTCGTAAACTCTCGCCTCTATTCTAGATTACTTCCTTCTTGTAAATTCATCCAAATGAATGGTTCTAAAGCTATTAATGTTTTTTAAATTCTTAGTTAGTTCCCTTGCTTGCCTTTCTCCCTTCTGCCCACCATGAACTCCTTCTCCTCTGCAATGCCTGCCTGCCAGGCTGCCCTGCTTGGAGCCAGACAATTATGGACTGAAACTTCTACAAACCGCAAGCCAAAATAAACCTTTCCTCCTTTAAAAAAAAAATAGATAAAATAAAATAAAATTCTTAATTAGCAGTCTGGGTTTTCACTTGAGCAGAGTTTTAGGGCCTAAATTCATCTATGCCTCAAATACAAATAATGTCAAACAAATGCAGATTCTCCTGGGGGCACTATAAAAACCTGAACTAAAACCTAGTTGTTTCATTTTGTTCTGTTTGACTCTTGGAATGGAACCCCAGGGCACTCTACTACGGAGGTACATCAGGGCCTCACTAAGTCAGTCAGGCTGGAACTGAACTTGCAATCCTCCTGCCTCAGCATCTCCAGTAGATGGGATTACAGGCATGCACCCACCTACCTAGTACTATTTGTAATGCTATTCCCAAGGCTGTCAAAAGTATATAATGAAGGAATAACATGCCCCATACACAGCTGATGCAGCACAATCCTTAAACCCTCATATCAATTATTTAATTTATAGAGAAATTTGGAAAGTATAAAATAACATTTTTCAAAGGGTACAATAAGCATAACTCATCGTCAGGTTGATTTTTTTGTAGTAGAGACATAAACATGTTTTTAATTTTTCCTTGCTGTCTATTTATGCTTTTGGGTGTTGGAGAAAAAATACAAGTACAATATCAAACCAGCCGTGGGATTTGAGTTTAGGAATAGACCAAGAAAGGAATAAAAGAGGTAGGTTAGCACTCAATTTACAGAAAAACGCTAAGCTTAGTAGCATACAGGCAGCCTACGAATACAAATATCAGGTGGCTAAGAGGCCCAGAGACACACTGCACGTCCACACGGCCCAGGAGGTTGGTGCTGGGACTGTCGCCGCCTCAGGCAGCAGCTACCAAGAAGGAGCCCTAGTGGCAGGTTAAGTACCGGTGCAAGGCCAGGCTCCCGCAGCCGGGCCTGGGACTCTCCCTGTGCTCAAGGGACTAAACACGAAGTTCGGGCCTGCTCAGGGCTATGCATGAAAAGCACCAGAGGAACTCGCAAGCCCTGGAGGCTGGAGCTCTCCTGTTGAGATTCTGCACCTGTGTGTCTGGGGGGACCTGGGCCTTGGGATGCTGAAGGCTCCCTCAATGAATTGAGCCCGCAGTGAGGGTTGGAGACTCCTGGTCAAGGTCATCTTCTTTCTGGACACCATGGCTGTCACCCTGTCTACAGGACAGGGCTTGAAGTCCTTGCCCCCACTGGCCTCTCTCTGCATCGGCATTCTGAAACCACCCAGCCCTCTGTGTGCAGGATAATGAGGCTAATGACCAATCAAGCCCTAATGAGGATTGATTCGTTTATTAAGCAGCAATTATGTGCCAGGTGCTTCCTGCTCCCCGAGCCCAGGAGACTCAAGGGCAAGCGGGATACGGCCTGTGGAAGGGGAGCAGGCAAAGAGAGGGCAGAGGGCAGCTGCTTCTTAGGGGGTTTTCAGGGTGGACTTGGAGTCCAAGCCCAGGAGTGTTCCAGGAACTTGGCAGCAGGTTAGATAAACACCCGGCACAAAGGGATCAGAGCACACAGGAGCCTCCCTCCAGTGCGTGCGTGAGGGAGCCCTATCAGAGCACAGCCAGCAAGGTCCTAGGTAGGGTTGGTGCTGGAAGAAAGGCTGGGTGGAGGAGGGGAAGCCCACTGGGAAAAGAAACCCAACCAGAAGCAGAGGGGAAGAGGGAAACCTCACAGAGACTCTCAGGGTGCGTCCTGAGAGCCCAGGTTTCTGGGCGGCCCCACCTGCAACGGAGAAGTAGGATGCACGTGAATGAGGCTGGGCTGAGCGTTCCCCCAGACTGAATGCACTTTCAGAAGGGACTTAGTGTCTAACCACCCACTCCGTCTCCTGCCGAGTCAACACAATCCAATAATATGCACATGGAGAAAAGTTCTGCCAATCAGTAACTGAAGAATCGTCTGATCATCCACCCTGAGCTCAAGGCCAGGCTAAGCCAGGATGCACCGGGAAGCTTGAGCAGACACCTGTAAACCACTGGGGCCTCTAGTTCTAAAATCAGGACCTCCAGCTCACTGGTGCTGGAAAATCCGGGACTTGGATCCTGGAGGCAAAGCTCCCGACTCAGAGGCAGGACAGCACAGCAGAGGGACACAGTGGGGAGTGCAGCTCATGTCATGGCAGCCGTGGAACAGAGAGAGAAGGAGACAGATAATCTCTTCCAGGGCACGACACAGTGACCCGGAACCCCCCACTGACCTCACCTCCTAGCAGCAAGTCAGCAATAGCGCCCCGTTGTCCAGTCGTCTTCCAAAAGCCCCCACTCTGAGTGCACGAGGGTTCTGGGGGACAGTCTCCATCTAAACCATCAAGGACGGGATGGGATAGGACGAGTGAACGGAATAGGAAAGAGTCTCAGTCCATTTTCTGTTGCTGTAACTGAATGCCACAGATGCGATGATTTATAAGGATGGCTTTTTCAGATCATGGTTCTAAAGGCTTAAAAGTTCAAGATAATACAGGCCACGCCCACAACGCACAGCCATGTGGGCTGAATGGGACACCTGAGGAGCCTCTCGCGGGGGTGGGGGGGGGGTCAGGACACACCCAGCATGTTGCCCCAGGAGGGACAGGGACCAATAAATGCCAGGCAGTCTGGGGCCAGTCACTCCTGGCTGTTTACACTGTAAGCCTGGGTCTCCCGAGAGGGTCCGCATCTGGCAGGGCCATCTTTGCCA
The DNA here is from genome assembly GCA_004026905.1 of Hystrix cristata. Classification (NCBI taxonomy): domain Eukaryota; kingdom Metazoa; phylum Chordata; class Mammalia; order Rodentia; family Hystricidae; genus Hystrix; species Hystrix cristata. The sequence continues at coordinate 44,583 of PVJO010004100.1, forward strand.
AGGTGTTTTCCTCGTGACTCAGCCCTGCCACCCGGGGTTCATGTAATCCTCCAGCAACGTCATAGGGAGCCCAGCCTAGCCCCAGGTCGCCACCGTGGAGAGAAACTGGACTATGGTTCACGGTATTCAAATCCTTTTAGCACCTGGCTCGTTCCTGCCTCTCTGACCTCATTCATTCACTCACTCATTCATTCAACAGACATAGATAGAAAATGCCACCCTAGGCCCTGGGATTCAGCCTAGAAACAGCTACTGTCTTTATCAGCTCACAAGTCAGCAGGGGAAGCAGATGCCAAGCAATGCCACAAACAACCTTATCATCATAATTGCAAAAAGTTCCAGGGATGAAAATCAGGAGCCCTCTGGGCTGCATTCTGATTAGTCTCATTTCAAATTCAGCGTCTCACCAGACTGGGTGACTGCTCCCCCACACACACACCCCTGTCAGCTCAGGACCTTTGCACATGCTGTTCCCGCTCCCCAGAAGATTCTCTGCACTCCATCTCTCCCTCTCCTGACTAACTCCTCCTGATCCTGCAGGTCTTAGAGTAGAAGTCACTTCTTTCAGGAAGCCCTGCCTGACTGATGCCTCCCCTGTGGGCCTAGGGCTCCCCTCTGTTCCCTGCTATACCCTTGTTTAGTCCCAAGAAGGTGCATATTCCACTGGACACTGGTTCTCTTTTGCATCTCAGGCAACTACACTGGACTGGAAATTCTGCTGTGGCGTCACTAAGCTTGTATTAAACAGCTGAGTCACATCTTATCGTTTGTTTAGTACCAGTCACTGACTGACAGACCCCAGAGTCCTCCAGTCCTCATAAAAATAAATGTTTCTCACTTTTTCATTATGTTACAAGTCCTCTGTGACAGGACAGAGAAATCTGGAGAAACTCAAGCCAGCTTTTCACTTACACTTGCAGTGCTCCAAGGCCCCCGGGACCCCGCTTCCCTGCAGGCAGCAGAAGCACGAAGACCACCCGACGAGCTGCAGCTCATCCACAGGGCCACCATCCCGGAAGAAGCACGGGTCAAATGAGGTCACTGGAAGGTGGGCAATTCTGGTCCCTGTATGGTTGACAGAGTAATGCCCACCAAAGATGTCCGCATGCCAGTTCCCAGAACCTGCGAATATGTAACCTTGCATGGCAGACGGTCTTTGCCGGTGGGATTACATTAAAGACATTCGGATGGGAAGATTTTCCCAGTCAGATCACAGGGGAGACGCCACAGAGCCCCAGTCAGAGAAAGCTGGGTGGAAGAAGCAGAAGTCAGAGAGAGACCAAGAGGTTTGAGGACACTGTGCTGCCGGCTTTGAAGCGTGAAGAAGAGACCACCAGCCAAGGAAGGCAGCAGCTTCTAGAAACTGGAAAGGTAAGGACTCAGACCCACCCTCAAGCCTCCGAAAGGGTCACAGCTCTCCTGACACGCTGCTGCTACTCCTGAGAGCTCTCTGCTGGACCTCTTACCTCCAGGACTATCAGCATTTGTGTTCTTTTAGGCCAATAATTCATGGTCCTTTGTTATGGCAGCAACAGAGATGAACTCGCCCTTCCCCTGAGCAACATGCGTCTCCTGAACGCTGGCGTTCGGATGGAGTCAGATCTCACTGCAGATCTGGAACCCTCCGAAGCAATGATTGCTCACACATAGGATTGTTCTGGGAGGATCTCCAGTTCAATCTTTCCAGCTTTGGATAAATATCATCTCACCCGTGAACCCCATAGAGGAATCCATGGGGACACGTCGTTTCCATGCCCTGCAACAATCCCCATCTTTAGCAGACAGAGGAAGGGACAGGGAGAGTGACCATTCCCAGGGTTGGGTCTGGCCTGGGCGAGGACAGACATTGAAGGACAGCATCCTTGGCTGGCTGCAGTGACATCTCTATTTTGCAGGGTGGCGCTCTGGCGTGGGCCTGGAGTCACACAGGCCAGCAAGCCGAGTCCTGCCTGCTCTTCCCTCCCACCTGCCCCACGCACTCCAGCATGCTGTGTCTGCTGGACAAGCGGATGGATTAGTGGCCAGATCACCTAATGAATGAATGAATGGGCCGGACGCGATCACCTTCTGCTCCCATCTGGAGCCAGCCCAGACATTCCAGCAGTCGATAGCTCCAGCATCAGCCCCACAGGAAAAAACAGAAAACAAAAAAACAACCTCCGGGACCCTGAACCGTCAGCCACTTTTCAAAGACAGTCAAGCCTCTGTCACATTTTTTTCTTCCCTCCCAAAATTAAAATGTGCCTCCAGTATAACTTTTTATCAAAAATAGAAGCATTTTATCTATCTTTATTGCAGAACAGAGATTACATGGAGACATTCAATTTGGAGTCAATTTAAATTTCAATTGTCTGTGAAATCTAAATCAATAGGGTATAGTTCAGTGACGCTTTAATAAAACAGGACATAACAGAGAAATCATTAGGAATTACATATGATAAGAGATTGGAGCTGGGCCTCCATTATGGTGGAGGGGACATTAGAAAATTACCCCCAAGCACTTGCAAGGAAACCAGCAGCCTCCTTCCCCCCACGAGACACCCAAGAACGCTTAATTGTGCTGTGAGGGCTGAGTATCCATCTCTGTCAGCCCCATGATTGGGGGACAATTTACAGCGCATGACAAAGGCAAGGAGTCTGTCTCAGCCGGAATATGCATAACGTGTGTCTCAGGCCCAGCGCCTGGAACGTGTGTTCTGCCCTCTGCAGTTCCCCTCCCCTCCCCTCTCTCCCCACCACTGGCCTCCTCTGCCCTCAGAGTTTACCCCCCAGGGACCCTGGGAGAAGATACTCCAGGCCAAGGAGAAGGGAAGATGCGAGACACAGTGAATAGCACTCAAGCTGGAGACACATAATGTGGGCTTGATCCCCAGCTTGCCTCCCTATGGCGGGCAATTGCTTCCCCTCCCAGAGCCACCCCTGAGTTCCCTCCTCTGGCAAGCAGAGATTCAAGTACCCAGCTCCCAGGTCGGTGCACAGCGCCTCCACTAAACATTTGTTGGGCGCCTTCCTGGTAGCAAACTTCAGGGCAGGGACCAGGAGGAGAGAGATGAGATGCCCACCTCAGGCACCAAAGGTCAGGGACCACTAAAAAGCACACTACTCGAATGATATTTCAATGCACTCTTAAAAAAATCAAAGGTAATGCTCAAAGAGTCATCACAAACAAAATCTCAAGATTTTGTGTAAAGCTAAGATCATCAGTGGAAACTGCACCATACCATACCGGAGACTAAGGCCAACATTGTCGGTCTTGTCTTTATTACAGTTTTTTTTTTTTTTCGGCGAATGCTTTGCATTTATTTTGATTTTATTTAAATGGCGTGCGAAGAGATTATTAACAGGTGTTTGTGTTCCCACGGCCTTAAATTTTGCACCCCAGGACCAAGTCTCCCTTGCCTCGCCCCTGGTTCTTACCCTGCAGAACAGTGTGCTAAGTGTGCTAAGTCCGGGGGACACCAAGACACTGAACAGACACGTGCAGCTTCCTCGGGGAGCCCTTGGCTTAGGAACGAGGCAGACAGAAGCAGGTGAAGAGACACCTGAGGAAGTAGCAGTTATGTTAAGGTCGCGGGACATGGCCCTTTATTAAAGTGCCTTTACATGGTCTCAATTTAGGAGCTGGGCTGCATCTCTGTGGGAGAACACTTTCCTAGCATTCACAAGGTCCTGGGTTCGATCACCACCACCCACCAAAAATATATATATTTATTTGTGGAAGCCCTGGCTGGTGGATAAATCATGCATTTCTTTGTTCAAATGAAATTGTACACATAGCCCCAGAAGATAAACCAGATGGAAGCAGCAATCCTGTGTCCACCTGGGCCAGATGCCCTGTGCAGGTGCTGAGGCTTCCTAGTAAATGAGACCAGCAGGGTCCTGACCTGCTGGAGCATTCACTGCTCCAGGTAGCAAACTGGGACCAGGGGCTCAAGCTCCTTGGTCCCTGTGCTGCCTCCTCAGGACCCTGATAATCAGAGAATGAACATCCAAATGCCTATGGTCTACTTTCATCTGTCCTGTTCCCATTTTCCAGGTGGGGCAGTTGAGGCGGGGAGAGGAAAAGAGACTTGCCAGATACTTAAGACAGTGCAAACCTTTTGGAAAGTGATCTCCAGATGGAATCCTGCCTTCTGCTTGCCCATAGTAAAAGCTGATCTTTCATGAGTCGTCACTGTGTGCTGAGCCTGGGCTACATCCATCCCATCCCCTAACCACTCTCTGAGGTGGGAGCAATGTACCCCTGTTTTATAGGCAGGGCTTGAAAAGACAGTGACTTTCCCAAAGTGACCCAGCTGGGAAGGAACCCAGAAGGTCTGGGGCTGAGTCCCCTGCCTCTCTCCCTGCATCCCTGCCTTGGAAAAGGAAGAGCATTACGAGAAAATGCCACTGCCCAGAGAAGTAGGTGGGTGTGTGGCTGCTGTGGTTCAGATCTAAAATGTCCCCCAAAGTCTCATGTGTTTGGGAGGTGATCAGATCGTGGGGGGTATACTCATTAGTGGATCCGTCCATCGAGGAGTTCAGTAGTTCATGGACTGTTTGGAGGCAGCCACGGGGAGTGTGGTCTGGAGGGTATCACCCTGGTGCTCACCGCCCCACCCTGCTCCTTCCTAGGCCTGGGAGCCAGCTGACCATGGACTAAACCACCAGAAACTAGAAGCCCAACAAACCTCGCCTCTTTTAAGTTGTGAGTGTCAGGTATTTTGCCCCAGCGACAGGAAAGTGACTAATACAGTGTGCTTTTTTCATCATCTTGTGGCAATGAGGAAAGCTCTTTATGATCAAATCATTACAGAGACAGAACGGGGAGGGGTGGGAGAGGGTACAGCCTCCCAGATCCTCCAGGACTTTGGTGTATTCCAGAACATTCTCAAATGGAAAGGAGACAATGCACAAGTTAGGGTGAGTCCGGTTCACAGGTAAGGCTCCAGATTGACACGAGAGTTGCCAAAAGTGGCCCCCTTCTACCCTAGCTTAAAACTTCACCCTCTGTGCCTTAACGCCAGCCATGGCATCTGAAACGTCATCATTAGTCACTTTTGCACAAAGCAAGGCAAGAACCCCTCAAAGGAACACAGTGTGTGGACATAAATTACCCGGAAGCAGTGACTCATAAAGGTTACGGAGGAAAAGACTAACATTTTTGAGCATCTACTCTGCGTTCCAGTGTGTGTGTGGCGGGGGGATTCAGGAAACATTAGTTTAACTTTACATGGATCATATTCCTAATTCATCACAACAGGACAATGCGGTGGGCGTCGCTAGCTTCTCGTTTACAAATGGGAGAGCCAAGGCTCAGAGAGGTTAAATGACTTTGCCAAGGTTGCACGGATGCCGCTGACAGAGCCAGGATGGCGCTGTACTGTCAGACCTGTCTACTCCCTGTCACACCTGCCAGCGCTAAGTTTGAGCAACCTGCTTGAAGGACAGGAAAGCAAAAACCCACAGGGATAGGAACAGAGAGAATGGAGACACTGGGGTGGCCATCTCAAGCTGGGGAGCACCATGATACCCCCGGGCCTGAGTCCCCCCGAGGTGTGAATTCACTGTGTGACCTCCCTGAGCTGGACCTCAGTCTCTTTTAGGGTACAGATGGGAGCTGGATTTGACACCCTTTACAATCCTGCTGGGCCAGGAATGCTGGTGCCAGGATTGGCTGGGGGAATTCAAGACTAATTTATCCAGATCTTCTGTGGTCCATGGGCAGGTTTCAATTAAATTGAATACACCAACCATGGTGGATCGGCACCCTGGATACCAAAACCCAAAGCTGTGCAAGTCGTTTATATAAAGTGGCGCAGTACTTGTCCAGAACCTTAGCACATCCTCCTGGGTAAGTCAACCCCTCTCTAGGTTACCTGTCACATCCACTGCAGTGTAAATGCTATGTATTTAGATGTTATACCAGGTTGTTTGGGGAATAACGATGAGGGAAGGGTCTGCACATGTTCAGTACAGGTACATTTATTTTCCAAATATTCTCAATCTGTGGTTGGTTGAACCTGCAGATGTGGAACCCATAGATATGGAGAGCTGGCCACACTGTTACCAAGAGGCATTTTAAAAGGCAAAGGAGTTGAGGGTATAGCTCAGTAGAAGAGGGCTTTCCTAGCACTTGTGAGGCACAATGAATGAACGAATGAATGAACAGGCAAAGAAGGCCTGTAGTAGGCACAGAGGAAGCAGCTCCCTCTACTTGTCCCCACCTGTGTTCCTCCAGGGCATGGAGCTCATGGGTCTTTTCCTTCAGGATGAAGAGGTGGGGAAATAGACAAGACACAGTGAGGCCTCTCGCACCCTGCATGGCCCAGCAACCACCAGGCTCTCTTGTCAGTTATTTGCTCCGGGATGTCACCAGGGCTGAGGCAGGTCCCGAAGGGGTCCCAGCGCTCCTCACACAGAGCCTGCAGTGGTCCCTGCTGTCCTTGCCAGGAGGCCAGCTGGCCCAGGCTCGTGGAAACAGCATCTAATCTCTGACCAGATCGGTTCTTACTCAGACCCCTCAATGGCCTAATTATCTATTTTCATCTCTTTGCTCTGTGGTACTTCAGGAGATAGGTTGATATTTCTGAGGAATTAAAATATCCCTGCAGCCCGATCTCACTCAAGAGTACAATATTGTCTCTCATCTTACACTTGTAGTTGAAAACCTCCTCAGTATCCAAATCCAAACATGGTCACTCTCCCCTGGATGTCTCTTCTTCCAAGAGGGAGTCATCAAAAGGCAGCTTGTGGAAAATGACCCATGTGGAGGCTGTTGGCAGAAGAATCACAAAAAGGCCTTTTTCACAAGTTGAGCTCTGTTGCACGGTGAAGGATAACACCCAAGCAGAGGAGCATCAATTGGAGAAGGCCGAGCAAAGGAGAAGTCCGACGAGCTGATCTTTAATCTATAGGGCAGGGAACAAGTCAAGGTAACAAGCAAGGGAAGGAAGCATTCCAGGGGGAGAGAGCTCAGGTGAGCAGGCAAGACCAGGTGAGGAAGAGCAGGGAGGCAGAGGCCCCTTCCGGAGCCTTAAGAATTAAACGTTAACTGACGAGATGAGGTCAGAGTACTAAAGCCCCTGGGAGGCAGGCTGCTGGAGCTCACCACTGATATAACGGGCAGTCAGTAGGGAGCCTTAGGAGGTGGTTGAGCGGAGGAGTAATACATAATAGAGCCATCCTCATTATCCAGGGGCTCCACTTTTGTAAATCCACCTACAGAATAAAATTTATTGGAAATTCCCAAAGCAATACCCACAGCTCTTGCTAAGGCCCCTTGATGGGTCTAATGGTTCATCCTGTGGAGTGGCGAGAGGGTTGGTCCATGTCACACAGGTTATCCGTCTGGCGCCAAGGTTTTCATGCTCGGTGCTGTTTGTTGGTGACCCTGCTCTTTGAAAGGGCCCAGCAGGGTGCCGAAGTGCCTGCTGGTGTTTGTAAACGCAGGAAGGCTGTGACGTGCCTCCCAGAGAACACCCTGCGCCGCCAGATCACCTTTGCTCAGGCTTGAGGTTCACTTTGATGAACTAAAGGTAAATATCAGCGAGATGTCTTTCAACAGAAACACACACCAAAGTTACTCGTTAGCAAACCGCTGTGGCCAGCCAGTCACAGAATCCTAACCCTGGTTTCCCCAGAAGTGGTCCAGTTTCCACACTGTGTCTGCAGCTTCCTCACAGATCAGGAGAAAGGACCACACCGGATTTCAGAACGGCAGGGAGACCACGAGGCCTTCAAGAGAAACTCTTAGCCATCTCCTGAGGGCAGATCCTGTGGAGCCCAATCTCCTGGGTTCAAATTGCAGCTCTTCTACTTCCTAGCTAAGCAGCCTTAGCTAGTTGTGTGTTTGCCATTGGGTGGCCAGAAGAATTTAAATGTGTAATGTTTGTCAAGTCTTCAAAGTACTCTCTGACACATAAGGAATGTTATTTACATATACTGTGCCTGTTAATAAATAAATGGCAAAGGGAGAGAGAGAAACCGTCTCATTTTACGGATGAGGAAACTGAGTCAGGGGCCCATCTGAGTGACTGGCAGAGCTGACTCCCATCCTGGCCTTTGCAGCCACAGAACTGGGGAGGAGCTGGCACTGGGGGACCCAGTTATGAGCCACCTGCAGTGACACCAACAGAGGGGCAGCACAAAGTAGTGGCAGTGGCAAATACCAGCACTTATCCCCAGTGCTGAGCCAAGTCACAATATGACCAAGGGACCTACCAGGACCTGCCTACAGAAGCCAAGAACAGATGGGGTCCAGGGTGTGCTAAAGATGCACCTCAAGCCCTCGCCATTTAAGAATTACTGGACATCTCCAGGCAGCCTGTGCGGCTGAGGAACAAGAAATACTACCAGGCCCAGGCAGAAACCTAATGAGAAGCCGAACACGGCAAGACAGAAGCTTAATAAGAAATACTGGCCTGGCTCCAAGGAGAAGCGCAGCTCCGGGCAGGGCAGGCAGCCTGCCATCTCCCGCCATGGCTGCATCGATCCGGCGCAGCAGGGAAGTCTGGCAACCGCAGGGAAGTAGATAAACGGGAAGATATATGACAGGAGGGCCCCACGCTGATGAAAGGGGACAGAAAGGCAGCTTAAATCATGGGGCAAGTGCTCAGGAGAGGGGAGATAACAGGATTTGTGTTTATGGTGAACAAGGAGAATCAGCGGAGGTGCTGGCTGGGGACGTGGGGGAGGATTTGGGGAGGAGGGAGGACAGTGGCGGGGGGCAGAGGGGGCCCATGCTCCCCGTGACTAACGCTTTGAGGGCGGGGGTCAGGGGGACATGAGCCAGGGGAGGACCTGCACCCCTCATCCCTCCTGCTCCGTGTGGAAGTGGCCCGATTGCATCTTGGCCCCTGCCCGTGTTCGGCGGCGCTCCTGGGCCCGGCCGAGCACTCCAGTAAGGCACAGCCACACCTGCGCATCCTCCCACATGGGGCTCTCTGGATGAGCTCAAGCCACATCAGGACAAACAGACAGCAGCAGATGGAGGTCTCCTGCAAACTGTCTCTGTGCCTCCAACTATGCTAAAAGCTTCCTGTGTCTTGTTCCAGGCGATACTCGCTCCAGGACAGAGACACTGGGGCTGTTCCTGTTGTACCGATGACGAAACTGAGGCTCATAGAGATTAAGTCGGGGTCCCCAACTCTGGGCTACGGACCAGTACTGGTCAGTGGCCTGTTAAAAGTCGGGCCGCACAGCAAGAGGTGAACGGCAGGCAGAAGCAAATTTCGCCTGTATTTACAGCAGTTCCCCGTGGCTTGAATTACTGCCTGAGCTCTGCCTCCTGTCAGGTCAACGAGGGGAGGGCGTGAGAGCCTCGTAAGAGTGCAAACCCTACTGTGCGCTGCTCGTGCCAGGGAAGCCGCCCCCACCCACCCCCCAGTCCACGGAAAAATTGTCTCCCATGAAACCGGCCCCTGAGGCCAAGAAGATTGGGGACCCCTGGGGTACCAAACTGACCCCAGGACATGGATTACTGCTGGAACTCAAGCCTGGGCAGTCTGGCTCCGGAGCCCACCTTCCTGCTTTGATCCCACATCCTGAGGCCACATGGGAGACAGTACCCCGGTCCCATCGCCTTCAACCACCTCCGTGTCTTCTCACTAGGCTAAAGGCTCCGCACATACAGGAAGGTCCTTTCTCGGGAACTACTCCGCTTTGCTGCCTTCCAGTTTTCTCCAAAGATGCAGGCACAACTCCGGTGCCAGCCAGGAAGTGGGGGGATTCTCCTCAGGGGGAGCTCTCTGCCAAGGGACGTACGAGCTGGGGAGTTGGGAGATGAATGTCATCATCCCCTGAGGGTGCCCCAGTCCATTTTGTGCTGCTATAACAGAACACAAACTGGGTAACTTATTACAACCAGAAATGTACTGGGCTCCCAGTTCTGAAGGCTGAAAGTCCAAAGTCAACCGACATCAGGTGAGAATGTTCCTGCCGTGTCACCCTGAGGCAGAAGAGAACACGAGAGCAAGACAAGGGGCTGAACTTCCATTCAGGAGCCCTCGCGCCCTCGAAGTCTCCTAGTAGGCCCCAGCCCCCGGCTCTCTGGCATGGGGATGACATTTCCAACACATCAACCGTGGGGACACATTCAAACCACAGCACTGGGACAATCTTCAGGCACATTCTTCACAGCTCCTCTGAGGGTCTCTGGAGACTCAGGCCCAGCACCCCCAGTGATAACCAGCTCCACACACCCAAGTCCGGTGGCCCCGCACCTTCTCTATGTCCCCACGCCTCCCTCCTCCTCACCAAACCTCCTGCACGCAAGCCCTCATCTCTGGCTCTGCTTTGGGGGAACCCAAACAAAGACAGGACCCCACCTACTCAAACACAAGGAAATACAAAAAGTGGTACCAGCTAAGCACAGAGTTGGGAAGAGGGCATGGCAAGGAGAGGTTCCTTTAGTCCTCCCAACCTGGGAAGGAAGAACTTGGGCCAGCACCTTGTTCCCACTCCCAGAAGTCCCAAGGGAGATATGGATGTCTTTCCTGTCAGTCTGACTTTTTGGTTGCCACGCTGGTGACAGCCGGTTTTCGGGAACCACACAATCCAGAAGGCGGCATTGCCAAAGAAGACCAAAAAAGCACCTCCATGGGCCTCTGACTCCCTAGGAGATCCTGGCCCACGGCTCACCCCACCTCCCTGATCTCATGCAGTCAGCCTCTGCTGGGCATCTTCCTGGGCAGGAGCCTGGTGTCCCCAGCTCCTTGGCTGGGATATGGTGGTAAAGTCCACTCAGGGGTCAGTGGTGAGAATGAGTCCTCTGAAGACCGGGCCAGAAGCTTTTAACACAGGACAGAGGGAGAGAGCTCCCACAATCTCTCATCCAGGTCATGCCCCAGTGACCCACCTCTTCCAACCAGGCCCCATATCCGCATATGAGAATTTTGGGGGGCATTTCAGGTCTAAATATAATATTCTACCCCTGGCCCCAAAAGGCTCATATCCATCTCATTATGCAAAATGCATTTAGTCCCTCCCTAAGAGTTACGAAATTCTTAACAGTTCCAGCACTTCTGAAAAGTCCAAAATCTCTTTTGAAACTCAAGGCAGCATTGGGGATTTAGCTCAGTGATTTGCCTAGCAAGTGCAAGGCCCTGAGTTCGATCCCCAGGCTCCCTCCTACCCCCACACAAAAAAAAAGAAAGAAACTCAAGGCAAACTGTGAGCTTGAGCCCCTGTAGGAATAAAAATGAAAGTAAAGTACTTCCAACATATAATGACACAGGGTAGACGTTACCGTCCCAAAAGGAGGGAATAGGGGAAGAGAAGGAATGGGACCAAAGCAAGACCAAAAACCAGCACGACAAACATTAAATCCTGCACCTCCATGTCCAGCACCTGGAGCAGGTTGTGGCAAAATGTTAACTCCAGAGGCCTGGGCAGTCCCATCTCTATGGGCTTACTGGTTGCAGCCCAAATGGGCTCTCCCTTCACCTGGCTGTACTCACTGCTGGCAGCTTTTCTCAGAAGACATTTCATATTCCTGGTACTGTCAGATTTGGGGGGTCTCCACTGTGCCTTTGGCTTCACTCTCACAGCTTTACACAGTGCTCTCTCAAGGGCACATTGCCTGACCTCCTGGGTCTTCTTCTGAAATCTGGTTGACGCCGCCATAACCTTATGACTCTTGTAATCTTCATGCCTGAAAAGCCAGCACTATATGGATGATGCCAAAGTCTGTTGCCAGCTTGAGTAGCAACCAGACCCCCTCGAAATGTGGCTGCAGAGGCCTCCAAGTACCTGGATGGCTAAACTCAGGGAAACACTTTCCTAGGCAGCACTGAATGAGCCAGGCTCCTTAGAGCTCTCTTTCTGAAACAAAGTCTTTTCCTTGTACACCTTTAAGCCTATTAAGGGCGGGGTCTGGTCAATTCCTGAGATGCCCTTACATCATTTTTTCCTATTGTCCTGATATAAAGCACTTGGCTTCTTTTTAATGCTAATCTTTTCAGCATCCTCTTCAAAATCCCATCCCCAATTACCAGAGAGGCTTCTGGGTTGACATGCTCAGGGTGCTGGCCCCTGGAAATGCACACTGGTTACGCCAATGTCACTAGTTCAAGACTTCACTGGATCTGTTTGATCCCCATGAACTCTTCTCTCTCCTGACCACCTGGCCTGTGACCCAGCTAAGTGAGGGACCACAACCCACACTACACAGATGCCCACTTCTGCTGGCTTCCTCTTTGCATGTGAAGGTCAATCTTGAGGCTAACAGGTTTAGGCCAATAAGGAAATTAGGAATTAGAACAATAAACAAGAGTTACTTTTAAAATCTGGGGGGCTGAATCCAGAGAATAGCAAGTTCAATCTTAGCCTGGGCAACATAGCAAAATCTTCTTTCAAAATAAAATATTTTGAAAGGGTTGAAGATGTAGCTCAGGGCAAAGACCCTGGATTCAATCTCCAGTACCCCCCCCAAAAAAACTCTTTGAGAAAAACAATGAAAATCTTTCTACAAAGTCAAGGGAGAAATACAAATCAGATAAGTAGGAGTCATGACCTTGACTTTAACCCTCAAAGGTGCCTCCTTGCTCCCCATTTAGGCTGGTGAGAGCTGAGGCAGGGTTGCCAGATAAAATGCAGGATATACAGCTAAATTTGAAGTTCAAATAAACAAGGAATAGTGCTCAGTATGAGTGTGTCTCATGCAGTATATGGAAAATACTCATCCTAGAAAATTATCCATGTTTATTTGATATTCAAACATTACTGAGTTTTATTCACTAACTGTGTTTTATTTGCTAAATCTGACCCCCCGTCTGGGAGACAACTTTGGAAAACCTCTCTGCCCTCAGCTGTCCCCTGCTGGGCTGGATTCTGGAGTCTTCCGCAGCCCAGATCTTTCCAAAAAGCTCACCCAGGAGAGGCTGTGGCAATCATGGTGCCCGGTCTGAATAGAGCAAGAATGGGACCAACAACCACCCAGGCCCTCTGTGACAATTCACCTCTCCCACCGGGGGTGACTTGATCCTTCTCAAACCACTTTCACAGCTGTGGTCACAACACTCCTATGAGGCAGAAATAGGAAGTTTATTATCCCGGAAACAGCAGCCAGTAAAGTGGTCATCCAGTAAAGTGATGGAGGATGTTTTCCTCTGTGGTATGCTGAGAGATTGTGTGTGTGTGTGTGTGTGTGTGTGTGTGTGTGTGTGTGTGTGTGTGTGAGAGAGAGAGAGAGAGAGAGAGAGAGAGAATTTGCCTTCTTTGGCAAAATCCTGGGACTTGCTGAGAACAAAAGACCCCCTCTCATCCACAGAGGACTTGATGCACATCTTACGAGGGGACACAGCTCCATGGTCTCCTCACCCGCAACATTCACTCATTTCTCAACTGCTGTTTGCTAGGAGCTGGAATGACAGCTATCAGTGGGCCACGCATCCCTGTCCCCAAGGCACTCACCACTTAGTGGGGAAAACAGAGAAGAAAACCAAATAAATAAATAATTACAAAGCTCTTTGGAAGACTTGTTATATGATTTTTATTTCATTATTTTTAGATTTTTTTAATCCTTTTTTTCCCTTCTCCATTTCTGCCAGCAAAACTGAGCTGTTAGAGCAGCTTCTTTTGTTATAGAGAAAATAAATGAAATCCCAGGTGCCGATCTTAACAATTCGGGTCCTCACAATTAGTAGTAGGAGTCTCAGACGAGATCAAGAGGAAGACCCTGTCCCCTACCGTGAGCAACGGACAGGTGTCTGCCTATATCGCCAAGTTCAAAGAATTTGCCTGGATAAGACGTGAAACTGAGAATAGGCCTGGGAGTGTGCAGTCTCAATTTTCTGTGCACTGTGCAGGCTTCTGTGAACATCTCTCACTGTCCTAGAAAGTATATTATGAGCAAAAAAGTCTTGAGAAATTCTAAAGACTGTAGAAATGTTGCCACAACCTGTGAAAATAACTTTCAAAGAGAATGATGGCACGCAGATCAGTGACTTTCCTGGAAATGGGCCACCTGGTAATCCTGTCACTGTGGACATTGGTGTCCCCTTGAGAGAAATAGATATAGGACAATAGAGTCAAATAAGACAAAGTTCATTGGCACTTCACGCTTTGCCTTCAGGGTTGATTAGGGAAAATGAACTATGACTTAGATTCTATTTCCCACCAATATTTTTCACTTAAGAGGATCCAACCCAGGATAGCCTGTGGCGTTTAGCTGTCATCTTAGTCTCCTCCCACCTGTGATGGTTTCTCATCTGTGTTTATTTTCAAAATCTTGATTCTTTTGAAGGGTGCTCTACAATTTTTTAAAATTTAATGAATCCATACATCTTGGTGTCCCTTAAAGGCACCAGGACAATCTCAGACTCCACAGGTAAGAACTCCTAGCACAGTGAAGGGACACAGAGCACTTCCTGGCTGTCAGTACCGGAGCAGGGCTGGAAATTCCCATCTCCACCGTCACTCTGTGTCTTTACACACACCACAGTCCCACTGTGGTGTCAGACTCCCCGTCAGCACAGAGAAACACTGAGACCACGTCGGCCTTTCTCAACTTGAACAGGCAGTAAAGTTTAATGAACTCCATGTGCCTTAAAACCTCTTAGAGACCCCAAGGTGCATTAGCCTACTGAAGATTCTGGAAAGTCCTGCATGTGGACTGGGTGACATGTCAAACCTGCAGCTGCAGCTTTACTTGGTGGGGGCTCAGAAGCAAACACACCTATCAGGAAATCTTGCAAGGGGGGTCTGAAGGGGAAGGCTCGTGGAAGCTTGGGCTCAGGTTGCCCCTTGGCTTCCCGACTTTCATAGTCAGCCCAGATCCTAGCATCGAAGGACACTCACGGAGAAGTAGGTGGCAATATCCATCAGGTTGTTACTGCACGTGTTCTGGAACTCAGCGATTACACGTCTGGAACCACCCGTATCGGAGCACGGGCACTTGGTGCGAGCCAAGCATGGACTTGGTGCTTACGGTGGCAAAGGCTGAAACTAACTCAGTGCCTATCAGACAGGTCAGATCACAGAAAATGTGAGGTGTCCAGCCTGTGGGACTCTACACAGCCATTAAGAAAGGAAAAGGGTGTGAGTACACACGTGTGCACACACAAGTCTCATGTGCAGCTGGTGTCTGGGTGGAAAAGGCAGAATGAGAACCCTGGTTCTTCCAGGTGGAGAAAAAGAATAATGTGGACAGAAGCGAAAGAAATGTACTCTCACCTGCTCCCCCTCTGGGCCCCCGGAGTCTCATACCTACACGTGTGTCACGTAACGAGTTAAAGTCATGACTTCTAAAAGACAGAAACACGTGATTTATCCACACAATAGAATGCCATCTACAGGCAGTCGTTTAAAAAAGCAAAAGAAAAGAATAAAATTGTTTACGTACTAAAATAAAACTTGCTCCATGCTATAAGGAAAAAACCAAAATGTAGAAATGTATAAAAACTATTATTGAGTTTTAAAAACATGTAAAATAAAAATATAGATAGATTTTCTTTTGTGCATTTATATAAAACTGATATAGAAGGAAGACATAATAACTAATAATCATATTTATCAGCGTGCCATAGAAATGAGAGGGAGATTGTTCACCACGTTCCTTCAAACATATATATATAATATGTACATACTTAATATATTTTATTTTATAGATAAACAATGGATATATTATTCCTTCAAAATTACAGAAGAAATGAAGGTGATCTCTGTGGACCTATGTGTAACAATGTCCCGTTTACAGCATGCCTCAGTTCATGAACTTAATTCATTCCACCATTCTGGGGAGGACGACCACAGTCGTATTCATCACCCAACGCAGAGTTCACAAACGGAAGCAAAATCTTACCAAACGCTTCTGTTTACGAACTGAATTATTTGCGAATAGAAGCATTCACGAACTGATGTATTACTGTACTGTGTATTGCTAAAGTGTGCACAGTTGTTAAAATGCGAAGCAGTGTGTACAATATCATTTCTGCACCAAACGTTTATATAGATAAACATATATACATTTATATACGTGGATACACACACACACACACACACACACACACAGGAAAGCGCACACTCTTTCTGGAACAATCCAAAGGAAACTGGTAATAATGACTATCAAAGTGGCCAAGAGACAGACAGAATTGCCCATCCTGGGAAACCATTCAAATGGGTACCGTGCATATAAAGTATTTTTTAAATGTTTTAAAGTCATCTGGGAATGGCGGTCACTGTAGCAAGATTTTTTAAGCAAAAAATTTAGAAATAATGTGTTTCCCCCCAGAGGACAGTTTTGTCTTTTGTTTTTTAATTTTAGCATATTTCCACACTAGAATATTCTTCAGATATTAAAATATTTGGAAATACTAAATGTGCATTTACTTACTTTGACCTGAAGAGATGTGTATTAGGTATTACAAAGTGAAGGAAAGTTTCTGAACTGAAAATATTGTGCAGTCCAGTTTTGTGGAACACCATTTGTGTACCCCTGTGCACACATGCATGTACGCTGAATTGCATGAACACACATGTGAGGGATTGAAATCCTGACTCTCTTCTTTACTAGCTGAGTGGCTTTGAATATGGCCCTAAAAAATTGTTGGGCCTCAGTTTCCTCATTTGTAAAATGGTGCAACCATTCTCCGGCCTTTGATTAACTCATTTGTTTCTTCTTATGACTTAGAATGCAGTATCTATCCCATAGTCAGCTCTCTGTAGTAATAGTTCCTGCTACGGCTACTGCTATCTACTATTTACCATGAGATCATTCCCATGTTTTATGTGCATTATAGAGACCGAGGCTGGTAGTGCTCCAATCACACTCTGCACTGCTTCTCTTAGAATACAAGATTTGAGCAGGGCAGGAAAA